>SKCR01014076.1:0-44813 GCA_019454045.1 Zanthoxylum bungeanum | reverse complement strand
CTAATACTCTCACGTTTGTGATTATGGGATACACTTACAAATGGATTCATGGCCTTTTTATAGTGCCAAACCGTGTGCACTGTTGCAACACGGTTTGGCCAAAGCGTGTGCATTAGCTGGTGACAGATGCGCCGAAAGTGCATGCATTATGCATGCAAGTTGCATGCATTTTCGGCGCTCACATCAAAGTCTTGCTGTTTTCAACAAATCTCCCCCTCGGTGAAGATTTCCTCAAAATCTGAGCCGACCATCAATCATCCAAAACCGGATCCTCCAAAAGATCCTCCCCTGACTGCATCTGTATGACTGCTTACGTACCATGAGTTGGGATCAAACCAATCATAGTTCTCTGTATCTCCCCACTCTGATTATGTGGAGAGTTTTGTCATCCCGGCTACGACACGACAGATTTCAAGCTTCTCATTCGGTAAAACCTTCGTGAACATACCGGCACCGTTGTCGTCGGTGTGAATTTTCCTGAGTTCTATCATCATTGAGCTCAGGACGTCCCGTATCCAGTGATACCTCACATCGATATGTTTTGACCTCGAATGAAATGTCGAATTCTTACCGAGATAGATAACACTCTGGCTATCGCAGTACAAAGTGTACTTCCCCTGCTTGAAACCCAATTCCTGGACGAATGTCTTCATCCACAGCAATTCCTTGCAAGCCTCTGTCACTGCAATGAATTCTGCCTCTGTTGTAGAAAGTGAAACACACATCTGCAATCTCGACTGCCATGCCACAGCTCCCCCTGAGAGAGTAATCAAATACCCCGAAGTAGACTTCCGGGTATCCACATCTCCTGCCATATCTGAATCGGTGTAGCCCATCAACACTGGTTCATTGCTTCCAAAACATAATCTCATCTTGGATGTGCCTCGAAGATACCGCATAATCCATTTGACAGCATTCCAGTGTTCTCGTCCTGGGTTTAACATGAACCGGCTGACCAATCCAACTGCGTGTGCTAAGTCTGGACTCGTGCACACCATGTCATACATAAGACTTCCCACTGCTGAGGTGTATGGAACTTGTTTCATTTCCTCATTCTCTGTCTCAGTAGAGGGACTCTGCTGTGTACTCAATCTAAAGTGGGTAGCAAGAAGAGTGCTAACCGCTTTAGCCTTGTCCATATGGAATCTCTGAAGTACCTTCTCAATGTACTCCTCCTGTGACAAGTATAACCTTCTGGCTTTCCGATCACGACCGATCATGATGCCAAGAATCTGTTTAGCTGGCCCCAAGTCTTTCATCTCAAAAGACTTACTCAGTTGCTGCTTTAAATTATCAATCCTCGATTGATTCCGGCCAACTATCAACATATCATCTACATATAGCAGTAGGATGATAAAATCATCGTCAGAAAAATTCTGAACGAAAACACAATGGTCTGAAGTAGTCTTCTTTATCCCTGCTCCCCCATAACTGACTCGAACTTCACGTACCACTGTCTCGGTGCCTGTTTCAAACCGTATAGGCTTTTCCTGAGTCTGCACACATAGTCCTCTTTCCCGCTGACTCTGAAGCCTTCTGGTTGCTCCATGTAAATTTCTTCTTCCAGATCTCCGTGAAGAAATGCGGTCTTGACATCCATCTGCTCGATCTCCAGGTCGAGGCTTGCTGCTAAGCTGAGTACCACTCTGATGGATGACATCTTCACAATTGGAGAGAAGATTTCATCGAAGTCAATGCCTTTCCTCTGATTGAATCCATTGACAACTAGTCTGGCTTTGTACCGGGGTTGTGAAGTATGATCCTATTGCTTCACCCTGTACACCCATTTGTTCTTCAAAGCCCGTTTGCCTCTTGGCAATTTCACCAACTCAAAAGTGTGATTGTCATGCAAAGATTTCATCTCATCTTGCATGGCTTCCTCCCACTTTTCTCTGTCCTCTGTTTCCACAGCCTCCTTGTAGCTCTCGGGTTCTCCCCCGTCAGTAAGCAGCACATACTCATATGCAGAGTATTTGGTTGAAGGTCGCCTCTCTCTGTCTAACCTTCTCTGTGGAACTGTTGGTGTAACTTCTGGTACTGGTGGTTGATCATGATCATCATCTCTGGGAGCTTCATCATCTGTACCCTCATGTCTGTGAACCTCATCTTCAACTCGTACTGGCACTGGTGTGTGAGGTTCTGGATTCACATTTCTATATTGCTGGGGTATTGTCTTCAATTCTTTTCTGATATCTTCTATGGTATGATCTTCAACAAAGACAACATCTCGGCTTCTGACGATCTTCTTCTCCACAGGATCATACAGTTTGTAGCCGAAATCATCCACCATAGCCAATAAAGACACACTGTCGCGTCTTTGCATCAAGCTTGGATCTTTCGTCCTTTGGGATGTGTACATAAGCTTTGCACCCAAAGACATGCAAATGTTCGTATGAAACTTCTTTACCTGTCCAAGCTTGGTTAGGAACATTACCTTTCAGTGCGACCGTTGGGGACATGTTCAAAACATGTACTGTTGTGTTGAGTGCCTCCCCCCAAAATGTCTTCGGTAGCTTGGCTTGTGACAGCAAGCTTCTGACCCTTTCACACAAGGTTCTGTTCATCCTCTCAGCTAGGCCATTCAGCTGAGGTGTCTTCGGAGGTGTCGTTTGATGTCGGATTTCTTGCATCTTGCAGTACTGATCAAACGGACCTCTGTATTCTCCACCATTATCAGTTCTGATGCACTTCAGTTTCTTGCCGGTTTCTCTCTCCACCCGAGCATGAAACTCCTTGAACACTCCCAACACTTGATCTTTTTCTCTTCAAGGTGTATGCCCAGGTCTTCCTTGAATGATCATCAATAAATGTCACAAAATACAGTGACCCTCCGAGTGTTCGTGTCTGCATCGGACCACATACATCTGAATGTATGAGATATAGTACCTTCGGTTTTCGTTGAGGCAGGGAGCTCTGGAAGGATACTCTGTTCTGTGTTCTAGCCATGCAGTGTTCACACTTTCGTAAGTGTGAGTTCTTCAGTTCCGGAAGAACATTCCGCCTGCGTAGTATCTCCATCCCTGTTTGGCTCATGTGACCGAGCTTTTTATGCCATAGCTCGGCTGCCTCATTACTATTAACTGTATTTATGCTACTATTGGAAAGCTTAGCATGCATCAAATACAGAGTTGAGTCTTTCTTACCTCGTGCCATCACCATTGATCCTTTAGTAAGCTTCCAACATCTGTCACTAAAGGTGCTGCAGAAACCTTCATCATCCAGCTTGCCTGTTGAGATCAGGTTTAACCGGATATCTGGGATGTGCTTGACTCCCTTCAACACTAGCCTTGTCCCGTTATCTGTTTCAAGGCAGATGTCTCCAATACCGACGGCTTTGGACTGTCCGTCATTCCCCATCCTTACAGCACCATAGTCCCCTGGTGTGTAAGATGAAAAGAAGTCTCTGCGAGATGTGGCGTGTATGGATGCGCCACTATCTATCACCCAACTGGTCTCGTGGCTGGCAAGATTCACAACATCTTCTTCATATATTATATGAAATTCTTTGGAGGTTTTCTCTGTGGTAGTAGCAACTCTTTCTTTATTAGAGTCACCATCTCTCCTGGACTGCTCGTTCTTCAGTTTTAGCAATCCCGCTTCATATGGCCTTTTTTCTTGCAGTGATATCACTCAATATCCCTCGTTCTTGATTTCCCTCAGTTCTTGTCTGATCTCCCTGGGCCTCAGCTTTTACTCCTCCCCCTTCTGGTGTTCTTCTCCGTCACTAGAGCTTCTGAGGTTGAGGCTGATGCTGACTCCTGTATTCTCGTCCTCTTTTCTTCCTCGAAGATCCTGGTCTTTGCCATCTCCATAGTGACTTTCCCATCTGCGGCTGAATTGATCACCGTAGATCTGAACGTTTCCCAAGATTCTGGTAACGTATTAAGCCATTTACCTCATCACCGAAGTCTATGCCCAATCCAGACAATTCCTTCATGGTTCCGAGGAAATCATTGATATGGTCCGCCACAGCTGTACCTTCCTGGTATTTCAAACCCATCATCTTCTTGATGTAGTACAACTTGTTGTTTCCAGTCTTTGCTCGGAAAAGCTCCTCCAGCTTTCCCCATAAGACACGTGCATTTGTTTCTTCACTGACATGGTTGACGATACTATCGTCGATCCACTGACGAATAGTACTGTATGTTTTCTGGTGAAGATTAGCCCACTTTCCATCAGTCATTCCTTCTGGTTTTTGCTCCAGAAATACCGATCCATCATAGTCCTTCACATACAGAAGGTCTTTCATCATTCCTCTCCATGTGAAATAGTTTGTACTAGTTAACAAAACCATTTTTCCGTTGCCTCATTCCATCACAAAAAATTCTAAGTAGAATTTCAAAAAACGGACCTCACCATTGCGTCCGGAATGGTCGAAAATGGTGGAAATGACACTTCATTTGTCAAAATCCGACACAGGGACCAATTTGCAAATTTCAGAAATTACATGGGTCAAAGTGCAATTTCCAAAAGTACAGGGCCAAATTCCAATTATGGAAAAGTTCAGGGACTAAATTGAAATTTACAAAAAGTTCAGGGACTAAATTGTAAATTATCCAAAGTTTATGGGCTAAATTGTAATTTTCAGAAAGATTAGGGACCTATCTGAAATTTACCAGGCACCGCTGACGTGACTTGCTGACGTGGCAAGTGCTGACGTGACGCTGACGTGTCTGATGACGTGGCAGATGACTGGGCTGCTGACTGGGCGCTGACGTGGCGCTGACTAGGTGCTGTCTCGGCGACACGTGGTGCTGACGTGGCGGCTGACGTGGCGTCGTCTTCAACCTCAGGCTGGCGCGTGCAGAAGTGTGGTACGCGTGGCCGCGCGTGATGAGCTCTCTGACCGGCGCGTGCGGCGCGTGCGGCGTCTCTGGACCTCCGATTGATCGCAGGAAAATACCACCGTGCTCGTCTCACCGTGAAAAGTCCGATGGTATGCTCAAAATCGATTTTCGACAACTTTTGTCAGAACCGACTTTCCAAACCGAAGCTCTGTTTTCGAGTTTCGGGATCCCTCCGTGGAACCGTAGCTCTGATACCACTTGTTGTGATGATTAAACACACAAAAATAGAGATGAAATGAGATAAAATTCTTCTTATATTACTCACAAACAAAGAATTACAAAACTTACAACCTTAAGCTTAACAAAAAACTCTCACACCACTTTACTCTCTAATACTCTCACGTTTGGGATTATGGGATACACTTACAAATGGATTCATGGCCTTTTTATAGTGCCAAACCGTGTGCATTGTTGCAACACGTTTGGCCAAAGCGTGTGCATTAGCTGGTGACAGATGCGCCGAAAGTGCATGCATTATGCATGCAAGTTGCATGCACTTTCGGCGCTCACAGCAAAGTCTTGCTGTTTTCAACAATTTTAGAATGACTAAAATTATAAGAATTCTTCTATATTTATAGGGAGAAGTTATGGTTAAATAGTTATCCCCAACGAATATGGGATAAATTACAAAACTCAAAGAGTGATTATCTATCAATAAGAAATTAAAGTAGTGGAAACCATATTATAAATTATATATGTTTACTGATGGAGTTGGTGTTTGGAGTGCAAATTCGAATTGTACATTTTATTATTTATTAATAAAATAACTACATTTTTCATTTTATACCTTATAATGGTATTGTCATTATGCGTATTAGATTGATGTATAGATATTCTAAGAATGACATCGACCTTAAAATAGTTTTGACACTAGGTGTAAATTATTCTTAAAGTAAATATTCCTAGACGTTGGTTTTGGAATACGGTTGAATTCCTAAAACCTAGAAGACTAGCACATGTCGTATATTGGAATTGGAGTTCCAATGGTTTAACCTGATGTACCATGAGTTTTGGAAACTTGTATAGACATGTGGGTATTCGTTGAAGCGAATACTGAATGACTCACAAGTGATTCCTAATAGTTGGAAGTACACATCACCGTCAATAAGAATCTCCTCGAGTCGAGTAGCATATGTAATCCTTTGACTATAGGATATCATTGATTTTGTGTGAGATCCTCCACACTTTGATGTCATGTATGTTACAAACCTTTTATGGTCTGACCTCTAGATGTTCGTTGGGTGTGGACCGATGCACTCAGTAATCAAGTGCGAAGTAAGATATGATCTGTCAGCCCGTATGTGTATCATAAGGGGTTTAGGTATCCATGTGAGTAAAATCATGATTCTTAAATCTTTGGCCAAAGTCTATCACCTAGGGTGGATCGCATCAGTTATGAAGAATCGTGGATATGTCGACATGAGACGTGCATCTCGGAAAACTTGACGGTATATTCTATGTTTCCTAAGCACAACTCAGATAGCCTACGACAGATGGATTGTTAAACATATGTGATGACCTCGACTTGTATAGTTCATAAAGGTTGTTCGTGTTCTTCGCGAATTCGGAGGTGGCCGAATTGCGTACATATTAGCTAGACTTATATGACGAACGTGTCTAAACTTAGAGAGTCCCAATATGAAGTGTACTCGTTGAGCACTTGGGTAGCCGATTATTTTTGATAAAATATAATATTCGATATTATAATTATCAACTAAGATAATCAAGTGTTATTGGATAACATTGATTATTTACTTTGACCTAATTGGATTAATTGGATTAATTCAACAATTACACAATGGCTTAATTGTAAAATCATAATTATCTCTACCATTTGAGGATATTATGGTAATTGTAAGTATGTAATAATAGGTTGTTTTGGCATAATTTAATTGGATTAAATCAATGTAGCAAACATTTAACTAATCCATTTCCTAATCATTGGCTTGATTTAATTGGATTAAATTAAAGTGGGAGATAATGGAGATTAGTCACACCTAATTATACATATTTGGACAAATTGGATTAAACCCACTTAAAAGATGATTACAACTTTTATTAATTAAAAATTACCTAAGTTTTGCTATAAATAACAAGTTTTAGGAATGTTTTAATTACAAGTACAAATACAAGCATAAGCAAATTCTTGAGAGATTAGCCTAAGTTAGAGAAGTATTTAGAGAAGCTTGTGAGGTCTCTACAACATTTCATCTAGGAGAAAACAAAATTGGATCTTGAAGTGAAGCTTGGTTGCATTGGAAACAAGATTGGATCTTAGAGACAAGCTTCCACACCTTGGAGGTTCTCCAACCATTTCAACTAAGGAGAGGTATATTGGATCTTGCATCAAGCTTATTAGGTAATGTTTGATCTTCTCCTAAGCTATGTTTATTTATGTATTAGATGCATGATCACATAGCTTAATGTTGAAATAAGGCTAATCAATTGTGTTAGGATACTTTGGAAGTATAAACATAACATGCTTATAATTTAGGTCAAAGATGTTCATGTTTGACATGAAACAATTAATAAGAGTTTGTAACTTTATATTAAAGCTTAGAGTTATGGCTACCATTTTAGAATCACTTGACCGCCTTTAGGTGACCTAGAATTGTTCAAGAGACATTTCTAATTGGGATTCTAAAATGGTTTGTGTATTGGATTCAAAATTTACGCAAGTGCGTATTTAGAATAAATTTATGTTTTTGTAAAAATATTTGATATTTTGAAAAACTTTATTTTTATTCTATAACATGTGTCAATGTTGATTTTGAAATTAAAAAGTAATTTTGGGTGTTTTTAAAGTGTTTAGGAAAGACTGGAAGTTATTAGAGTCAAAGACCCTAATTGCTTCAGCTCACTGGAATGTGAGCTGAAGCTTTGATTCATTAGTGAAATGAAAATAAAAAATAAAAAATAATAAAACAAATGGGGTTGCTATTTGCGCGCTACAGCGCGCACTGTTCACGAGCACAATGCGCGCGACCAATTTTATTTTCGCTCGTTTTTGAGTTTCTGGACTTCGATTCAGTCTCGATTTTTTCCTATACACTCGTAATGGAATATATTATTTCATTAAATTATTTAAAATTACACCCATACTTGATATCCATGGGTTATACCCATTTCTGCTGCCTGGGGCACCGATCCGACCCTAGGGGTTCCACAACTGTCCCAACAGAATGGTATCGGTGCAAAGGCTTAACCACACAACACATATTTTTGAATCTATGCTATAATAATTTTAATTTAATTATACATAAGACATATTGGATATGTATTGCATGATTTAAATTAAAATTTTGATCTAATTAAGTTAATGACTTGATTGTCATAAATCTTTTGTGATTAGGTGATTACTTTATTTAAGTAATAATATTAATAATGTTGGAGCATTATTGGATGGTCCGTCTTGTCAATACGGAGATGAATGAGTTCTTACTACTTATATCTAATATCGTCATTAGTGTGAGGATATAAGTGATCGGAACTTAGGTCGCTCTTGTAAAACATTAGATGTAGCGTGAACAGTGCGCGCTACAATATCGTTATAGTGTGAGGGTGTACATATGAAGCTCATTAGTGCACATTGACAATAATACACTTAAAACACGTCTTAATCCAATATCGTCATTAGTGTGAGGATAAGAAACGATTCGGGACCAAACTAGGAGTCACATTAAGTGATTGACCTTGGAGGTCTACCTATTGAGTTTACAAAAGCCAGTACCTTCATTAGTGTGAGGCTTGAGTAAATGTCATGGGATCCACTTCCCGCTATGAAATTTTGATAGTCAAATTTCTATTTTTCCGTTAAGGGAGATTACGGAATTACGTAAGGTAGTGAGAAGGCACTAATAGATTTAAAATTCCATAATCAATTAGTGTTATCACTTTTGAAATGAAATTTATTCTGCTACTACTCAAAAATATTGTCTTGTAGATGACTGCCACTAATCCATTGATGAAACTTTTGGATTCCAATAAGCTAAAAGGAGTCAAGAAATATTTCGAATGGGAAATGAACATACGCCTAGCCTTGGAGTATGAAAAGTTGACTTATGTCACAATCAATCCACTACCTGTTGATATTGATACTGACTCCACTCCAAAAAAGCGAGAAACTTTTCATAGATGGAAGGATGATAACCTGAAGGTGAAATCCTACATTTTAATATCGATGGTTCCAAATTTGCTGAGACAGTAAATTGAAATACCAGATGCTTGGAGCATCATGCGAACATTGAAGGAGTTGTTAGAGGCAAATCAAGAGATGAAACTTTATCGAATGTCTAAGGAATTTTTCGTGCTGAACTCAATGAGGGAGGAGCTGTCAACACTAATGTTTTGAACATGATAGACCAGATTCGATATCTGGAATGAGGACATTGTGTTTGATGAACGGTTGGGCCATAATTTGATTATGTCTTCTTTGCATGGTTCTTATGGTGGCTTTGTATTAAATTTCCAAATGCATTTGATACAATCCACATACGAAGAACTTCATAATATGCTACGCACGGCGGAGCAAGATTTGAAGAAAGGCAACCTCACATTATATCTTCATGGTGGAGGTGGCTCTTCAAAGACTTTTGGGAATTCAAAGAAAATCAAGATGGGAAAGAAAAAATATCAAAGAAAAACTACAAGAAGCGCAAAGGCACAAAACCGAAAATAGCTTGTAACCAATGTCTGCAATGCAAGAAGTCTAGACACTAGAAGAATGACTGTCCAGAGCTTAAAGGAAAAGCAGGTCCCTCATGTATGCTTTATGTTTTTCCAATTATTGATATCTCATTAGCCTTAAAAAGAAATTGTGGATGAGTGTTAGATACTGGCAGTCCTACTCATATTTGCAATTCCCTGCATGAACTGAGGGTTAAAAGAAGGCTAAATAAAGATGAGATCTAGCTTAGAGTTGGCAATGGCGAGTCATTGGATATCAAGACTATATGGACTGTTGTTCTAGATCTCTCAAATGGATGTAAATTAAATTTACATAACTGTTATTATGTTCCCTCAATTATCAGGCAAATAATATCACTGCCAATATTAGATAAAGAATGATATAAAATAAACATTAAGGATGAAACTTTATGTTTGTATGGTAAAGATAATTTATTGAAATGTGAATGTTCTTTATCAAACGTTCACTATGTTTTGGAAACATATAAAGATGTCTTTAGTATAGAGAAAAATACAAGTAGGAAGTCTGAATTAAATAATATTGAATTATGGCATATGAGATTGGGCCACATAGGTGTTAGACGTCTATCCAAATTGGTAAATGATGGTTTGATTGAAAATCTTATCTTAGATCCTTATCCGATTTGTGAGTCATGTATCCAAGGAAATATGACAAAGGCCCCATTTCAAGGTGTTGGACACCGTGCTGGAGATTTACTGGAGCTAATACACAACGATGTGCGTGGTCCATTAAATCATGCCGCTTATGATGGTTCCACATACTTTGTGACTTTCACAGATGACAAGTCTAGATATGGAATATGTTTATCTGATGAAACATAAGTCGGAAACATTTGACAAGTTCAAAATATTCTGAAACGAAGTAGAAAAACAAACCAGTAAATTCATCAAATGCCTTAGATCAGATCGAGTCGGTGAATACATGAGTGATGAATTCAGAAATTATTTAAGGGAGAATGAAATTCTCACCCAATATAGCCCACCAGGAACACCTCAACACAATGGAGTGTCTGAGCGTAGAAATCATACTTTATTGGATATGGTGTGAACAATGATGAACTATACAGATCTTTCTTATTATCTTTGGGGTTACGCTTTACTAACTGTTGCCTATATACTTAATAGGGTTCCATCGAAGGCTGTTTCTATGACCCCTATCACATATGGTTCGGTAGAAATCCAAGTCTTAAGCATTTAAAGATTTGGGGTTGTCCTGCATACATCAGAATTACGCAGCAGGATAAACTAACACCCATAGGGTATAAATATAGGTTCGTTGGATATCCTGATAATTCCATGGGATATCAATTCTACGATTCCGAGCAACGAAATGTATTTGTTATTCGCTTTGTAACTTTTCTTCAAAAGCAATTTTGGAGAGAAAGTGAGAATTGTAGAGAGATTAAACTTGATGAGTTTGATCCCAACATTAAAGAACCTGAGATAGAACTAGAGATCCAACTAGGTGAATGATCTACAACACAGGTTCTACGTAAGTCGAATAGAATATCAAGGCCTCATGATAGACTATTTTTAACATCTGATGTGAGCCTTGATGTTCTCATCTTGGAGGAAACGGATCTGACTACGTATAAGGAAGCGATATTGGCTATTGATTCGGAAAAATGACAGGAAGCCATGAAATCCGAAATGGATTCAATGCATGCCAATCAAGTCTGGGACTTAGTTGAACTTCCTTAAGGAGTTAAACCTATTGGATGTAAATGAGTTTACAAAAGGAAGCGAGGGCCCGATAGAAAGGTGGAAATCTTTAAGGCCCGATCGGTAGTAAAAGGTTACACTCAACGTCCCGGGATTGACTATGAGAAAATTTTTTCACTAGTAGTCATGCTAAAATCCATTTGGATTCTTTTAGCCATTATTGCATATCATAACTAGATGGTTTTGTATCCAGAGAGACTTCAAACTTGGTTTGTAAGCTCCAAAAGTCTATTTATGGGCTTAAAAAGGCATCTCGAAGCTGGAATCGTCATTTTGATGAGATAATTAGATTATTTGGATTCATAAAAAACGAGGAAGAACCATGTGTTTATAAGAAAGTTAGTGGGAGCATGATAATTTTCTTAATCTTGTATGTAGATGACATCCTTATCATAGGAAATGATATAGGGATGATGCAAAATGTAAAAGCCTACCTTTGCAATAACTTCTCCATGAAAGATATGAGTGAAGCTTCCTATATACTAGGAATAAGGCTCTACTGGGATAGAGTTAGGAAGCTTATAGGGTTGTCACAATCAACGTACATAGATAAGATGTTAGAACGATACAGTTTCACCAACTGCAAGGCAGCAAATGTACATTTTCGATACGACATACATCTTTCAAAGAAAATGACACCTCAAACTAAGGAAGAGAGAGTTATGATGTCTAACTTGCCATATGCTTCTTGTATTGGAAGCATAATGTATGATATATTATGTACTAGACCTGACATCAGTTTCGGCGTCAGTGTGACCAGCCGATATCAATATGATCTAGGTAATGATCATTAGATAGCCGTGAAACATATCCTAAAATATCTTAAAGGTATTAGGGATAAGTTTCTGATATATAGAGAAAGTGAGCTACAAGTTAAGGGTTATACAGACTCCGACTTCCAAGGAGATTCATATAATAGAAAATCTACATCAGGATACATATTTACCCTTAATGGTGGTGCGATTAGTTGGCGTTGTTCAAAGCAAGGCTCAACAACTGATTCCACCATTGAGGCGGAATTTATAGCTGCTTCAAAAACTGCTAAAGAAGCCGTTTGGATTAGAAATTTTATCAAAGAACTTGGTGTTGTGCCTAGTATTATGGATTCGATCCCATTATACTGTGATAATAACGGAGCGCAGGCTAAGGAGCCGAGGGTGCATTCCAAGTCTAAAAATGTGGAAAAAAATACCGCATAATTAGAGAGATTATTGAACGAAAAGACATAATGGTCTTGAAGGTTCATGGACAAGACAACATAATAGACCCACTTACAAAGGCATTCCCTCCTAAGTTATTCGACAAACATGTGGAGGAGATGGGATTACGGTACCATCCAGATTGGCACTAAGCAAGTGGGAGTTTGATAGAGTTGGTGCTTGGAGTGCCAATCCGAATTGTACATTTTATTATTTATTAATAAATAACTATATTTTTTTATTTCATACCTTATAATGGTATTGTCATTATGCATATTAGATTGATGTATAGATATGCTAAGAATGACATCGACCTTAGAATAGTTTTGACACTAGATGTAAATTATTCTTAAAGTAAATATTCTTAGTCGTTTGTTTTGGAATACGGTCGAATTCATATAACCTAGAAGACTAGCACATGTCGTATATTGGAATTGAAGTTCCAATGGTTTAACCTGATGTACCATGAGTTTTGGAAACTCGTATAGACATGTGGGATTCGTTGAAGCGAATACTGAATAACTCACAGGTGATTCCTAATAGTTGGAAGTACACACCACCGTCAATAGGAATCTTCTCGAGTCGAGTAGCATATGTAATCCTTTGACTATAAGATAACATTGATTTTGTGTGAGATCCTCCACACTTTGATGTCATGTATGTCAGAAATCTTTTATGGTCTGACCTCTAGATATTCGTTGGGTGTGGATCGATGCACTTAGTAATCAAATGCGAAGCAAGATAGGATCCATCGGCCCGTATGTGTATCATAAGGGGTTTAGGTATCCACGTGAGTAAAGTCACGATTCTTAAATCTTTGGCCAAAGTCGATCACCTAGGGTGGATCACATCAGTTATGAAGAATCTTGGACATGTCGACATGAGATGTGCGTCTCGGAAACTTGACGATATATTCTATGTTTCCTAAGCACAACTCGGATAGCCTATGACAGAGAGATTGTTAAACATATGTGATGACCTCGACTTGTATAGTTTATAAAGGTTGTTCGTGTTCTTCGCGAATTCGGAGGTGGCCGAATTACGTACATATTAGCTAGACTTATATGACGAACGTGTCTGAACTTAGAGATTCCCAATATGAAGTGTACTCGTTGAGCACTTGGGTAGCCGATTATTTTTGATAAAATATAATATTCGATATTATAATTATCAACTAATATAATCAAGTGTTATTGGATAACATTGATTATTTACTTTGACATAATTGGATTAATTGGATTAATTCAATAATTACACAAGGGCTTAATTATAAAATCATAATTATCTCTACCATTTGAGGATATTATGGTAATTGTAAGTATGTAATAATATGTGATTTTGGCTTGATTTAATTGGATTAAATCAAGGTGGCAAACATTTAACAAATCCATTTCCTAATCCTTGACTTGATTTAATTGGATTAAATTAAAGAGGGAGACAATGGAGATTAGTCACATCTAATTATACATATTTGGACAAATTTGATTAAGCCCACTTAAAAGTTGATTATAAATTTTATTAATTAAAAATTGCCTAAGATTTGCTATAAATAACAAGCTTTATGAAGATTTTAATTACAAGTACAAATACAAGCATAAGCAAATTCTTGAGAGATTAGTCTAAGTTAGAGAAGTGTTTAGAGAAGCTTGTGAGGTCTCTACAACATTTCATCTAGGAGAAATCAAGATTGGATCTTGAAGTGAAGCTTGGTTGCATTGGAAACAAGATTGGATCGTAGAGACAAGCTTGCACACCTTGGAGGTTCTCCAACCATTTCAACTAAGGAGAGATAGATTAGATCTTGCATCAAGCTTATTAGGAAATGTTTGATCTTCTCCTAAGCTATTTTTATTTGTGTATTAGATGCATGATCATATAGCTTAATGTAGAAATAAGACTAATCAATTGTGTTAGGATACTTTGGAAGTATAAACACAACATGCTTATAATTTAGGTCAAAGACATTCATGTTGGACATGAAATAATTAATAAGAGTTTGGAACTCTATATTAAAGCTTAGAGTTATAGATACCATTATAGAATCACTTGACCACCTTTGGGTGACCTAGAATTGTTCACGAGACATTTCTAATTGAGATTCTAAAATTATTTTTGTATTGGATTCAAAATTTATGCAAGTGCGTATTTAGAATAAATTTATGTTTTTGTAAAAATATTTGATATTTTGAAAAACTTGATTTTTATTTTATAACATGTGTCAATGTTAGTTTTGAAATTAAAAATTAATTTTGGGTGTTTTTAAAGTGTTTAGAAAAGACCGAAAGTTATTAGGGTCAAATATACTAATTGTTTCAGCTCACTGGAATGTGAGCTTAAGCTTTGATTCATTAGTGAAATGAAAATAAAAAATAAAAAATAAAACAAATTGGGTTGCCGTTTGTGTGCTATAGTGCGTGCGTGCATTGTTCATGTGCACAGTGCATGCGTGCACTGTAGCACACATGTACGTTCTACGCGCGCGACCAATTTTATTTTCGCTCGTTTTTGAGTTTCCGGACTTCAATTCAGACTCGGTTTTTTCCTATACACTCGTAATGGAATATGGTATTTCATTAAATGATTTAAAATTACATCTATACTTGATATCCATGGGTTAGACCCATTTCCACTGCCTGAGGCACCGATCCGACCCTAGGAGTTCCACAACTGTCCCAACATTTACAACACTCTCTCTTGAGCCCAACTATTTTAATCTCACATAATTTTTTTGACTTCTTGATGTGATAATATTTCCTCACATTGTCAGTAAAACTCAGTAGGATAAAATATGGTCAAAGGAAAAAAAAGTGCAACATTCTTTTATCTAATTGTAGTTCTTTACTTCAATGAATACACCCCCCTGATGAAATGATCCCTCATAAAATATATAATCAGGATAATTTCCTAAGTCGACACATTCCAATACTATGTATAAACTCCTCAAAGTTGATGTTGATAACAGTAATGCTTTCGTAAATAAATCTACAAAGTTATCAATAGGAACATATTTGTTATACATCAATTTACTTACTCTGCTGGAGTTCATGGGCATTGAAGAATTTTTGGTGAGATGTTCTTGGTTTTATCTGTTGGAGTTTTTACTTTGGAGTTTCAATCCGAATCATACATTTTATTATTCATTTAATAAAGAGAAAGAGACATGGCCAACAACATCTTGTCTGGTATAAAGTTTCTTCGTTCTTCAATCTCAAATTTGTGTTTGTGGCTCTTTGTTGTGTGTTTCTTCTCTCTTTTTCTCCTCATTTGCTCTCATCATAGGGTTTTGGACGAGCTTGGGTTTATATAGAGAAGTCTTGAAGGCCTTATTTGTGTAAAAAAATGAACTAAGCAAAAACCCTGGAAAACACTTCCGTGTCGCGACGCGTGGCCTTAACTCGTCGCGACGCGTGACCGGCTTTGCAGTATAATGATTCATGTGTTTCTACTCATTTTGCGAGCTTTCGATACGTCCGTAAGGTCCCAAAACTTGTGTAATAGATCCAATATTCATGTTCCATTGCAACCTAATAATAAAACATAGAATAAACTATAATTAAGATTAAATACATGATAATCAAGTCGAATTAGTGATGTTCAAAGTACATTTTCAAGCACTTATCACAACCCCTAACCAGCTTATTGCTAGTCCCTAGCAATTCAAGCGCAAAAATAAAATAAGAACTAAATAAATAAATAAATGAAAACTATCTAAGCCACTTTCGTATGGATCACGATTGCATTTAGCGTACGCAACAAGCCTTTAAACCCCTAGGTGTCTCTAGTGGACGAGTTATAGTCTCGTGAGGGCTCATGTAAAACACATACAATCAATCAAAAATAACAATGAAAATAGTTCCAATAGTTACACATATTATTATCCTCAAAGAATGCCTAGCAATGAAACCAGAGAACTTTTAAAGTACTCAATGTAACTCAAATCCAAGTCTTTGAATAAATCATCTAAGCCAGACTCACAATGTGTGTGTGTAAATGTTCATTCACAACTTGATTCCTAGGTAAGCCAACTCAATGATTTCATTTAAAAATTGGGATTCGATAGGTTAAACCAACCTAGAAATCTCAGATGTGTTCTGTAATTGCCTTTCTGTGCTCAGTATGGTATGATATGATTTTATATTATTATTATTATTATTATTATTATTATTATTATTATTTTATTTTATTTTTCCTCTTTTTTCGAATTTTCTTTCTTTCTTCTTTTTTTCAACACACCCACCCTTTAAGGTAGTATTTCTTCTCATGGTGGTCATAATACTCGCCCATGAGTAGCTTCACGCTTATCAGTTATAGGTTGTTTAATTTATTTCTTTCGAGACTTTCTCTTTTTATTTTTTTACCATACCATACATCATAACACTAGCAAATTAGGATATACATCTAAGCAAACAGTCATTCACCGACATGCAATTTCTTTAATTAGTCACCTTGCCAACTACATAGGCTTTCACTGCTAAAAACATATAATTAAGTGCTTACGAGTCTAACATAGATCAATTATTCAATGCATCAGATAAAAGTACATTAAAGAATCTTATCGTTTCTAAGATTTCACCCTAAAGTAAACAATATCATCATTGGACTTATGTTTTACTATTAAGGACTAAAAACAAACAAAACAATATTTTTTTTATAAAAGGTATTATCACAGGTGTATTATCACATGTATTATCATTACATGCCTACACCCCCACACTTAAAACTTGTATTGTCCTCAATGTAAGATAAATGTAAAGAAAAAGGATTAATGAACAATATTACCGCGCATGGAGTTGATCAGGCTCCTGCTGGTGAGACTTTGGTTGTGTGAGCTGTGTGGATTATGCTAACACCTGCATAAATACTCATGCAAATAATAAACATGTAATTATTACACAATAAAATAAAACTAAAGTAAATAAAGTAAATAAAATAAAATAGATAAAATAAATACAGATGCAAGGGTTGCCTCCCCACTAGCGCTAAATTTAACGTCTTCAGCCAGACGTAACCACTTAATATTGTCATGGTGGCTTCCATGTAGTGAACTAATGAAGGCATGAGAAAATTTTTTTGTCTAACTGTTGCAGTTTATCTATTGATCCCCCAGGGTCTGGTGGTTGAGATTGTAGGCTGCACATATGTAAAAGTTGGTTCAAATTCCTTTTTAACTTCCCAGGGATCATATTCAAATGAGCACTAACTCTCATTTTCCTCCTTTTATGGTTTTTTGGGGTTAATTTCAGTTTGGGAGGGTGTGATTCATGTTGTGAAGAAGTTGTTTCTAGTAACACTGTGTCTAGCATGTATGTGTATTGGCATTCATCATCACATTGTGGTTGTTTTTCAACACAAAAAATATTTATTTCCAGTGTCAAATTCCCAAATGATAGTTTCATGAGACCATTCCTGCAATTAATAAGGGCATTAGCTATTGCAAGAAAAGGTCTACCTAAGATTAGTGGAATTTTTGACTCAGTGTTAACCACAGACTGAGTATTTAAGATCAGGAAATCATCGGGGTAATATAATTTATCGATTTGAACTAAAACATCCTCAAATACTCTCCGTGATGCTCTGATAAATCGGTCAGATAACTGTAAAACTATAGATGTAGGTTTAATCTCACCAAGCCCTAACTGCATATAAATATAATATGACATAAGATTAACAGTAGCACCTAAATCTAATAAAGCTTGACCAAACCCACGTGTTCCAATGTGACAAGTAATGGTAGGACACCCTGGATCTTTATATTTTGGTGGAGTCCTCTGTTCAATTACTGCAATAGTCTGCTCTGTCAAGAATGCAGTCTTCTTCACATGGTGTTTTCTCTTTATGGTGCATAGATCCTTTAACACCTTTGCATAAGTGGGGACTTGTTTGATCACATGTAACAACAGAAGGTTAATCTTTACTTGCTTAAGATATTCTAGGATCTCGACATTAAGGTCTGTAGCTCTCGCAGTAGGCCTAAGAGCTTGAGGAAATGGTACTCTAACTGGGAAATGCGTCTCTTGATCTGCCCGAGGGGTATTTTCATTATTATCTTTATGGGCTCCTGCAGTGTTGGAAGTGTCATGTAAGCCTACCTCCTTACCACTCATAGTGATTATGGCATTAACACCTCTTACATTGGATATCTCATGATCAGCTTGTGCCAAATATTGCCATTGTGGATTTGGTTGAGTCTGAGATGGGAATTTTCCTTGTTCCTACACACTAGGGGCATTCATCAACTTAGAGACTTGACTCTCAATCTCCTTATTATTTTCAACTACTTGAGCTATCAGTGACTCAAACCTTTGATTGGTTTTGCTTTGGGCCTCCATAAATGCTTTCTGGGCCTCTAAAAATACTTACACATTATCCTCTACAGAATTCATAGGAACGACAGATGTATGATACTGGAGGACACTGTAACCTTTGGTTTGTGGTGTCTGGGTAGGCTGATAAGACTCATGTTTCCAACTAAGATTGGGATAAACCCACCGCCAACTGGGATTATAGGTATCTGAATAAGGTGTGTATGACTTCTTGTACATCCCTAAAGTGTTGCAGTGTTCCTCATATATGCCCCTCATCTCACCATATATCGGGCACTCTGGGGCTAGATGGTAAGTTCCCTTACACATAAAACATACCCATTGAGGTTCTAAATGAGCTACTGCATGCATAGTCTAGCTATCTTTAGCTTTTAAGCTCCTAACTGTCTAATTAATAACTCAACTTGTGACTGAAGACTATCCTCTTACCTAAAGTGGTGTATGCCTCTACTAGAAGTAGTGTGGTGTGTCCTATCAGTGCTATCAATGACATTAGGTTCAGTCCAAGTGTGAGATTTCTCAGTTAAGTCATTTATGTACTCTAGCGCCTCATCAGAGTCATTTCAGATGAACTCACTATTGCATATTGTCTCCACGAATTGGCGCATTCTGAGAGTAAACCGTCATGAAAATAGCTCACTAAGCACCAACTCTCATATCATGGTAAGGATAACTCGCTAACATCTCTTTATACCTCTCTCATGTTTGATAAAGGGTTTCACTGTCTTTTTGGGAAAAAGTAGATATTTGTCTTTTCAAGGCATTCGTCTTATGGTGTGGGAAGTATTTATTAAAGAATACATGTGTCATCTCGCCTCATGATCCTATTGATCGAGGTCTTAGCGAATACAACCAGTTTTTAGCTCTATCCTTAAGGGCAAATGAGAAGGAATTAAAGTCTAATTGTGTCAGTGGTTCCAAACCGGTCATGGAAAGTTGCTACAACTTTTTCAAACTCTCTAATGTGAACGTAAGGGTTCTCATTCTCCAAACCATGAAAGGTTGGGAGATATTGTATCATTCCAAGCTTAAAATCTATATGTGGTGCATTAGGAGGAAACATGATGCACGATGGTGTAGCTGTACGAGTTGGTCTCTCATATTCACTCATAGTATGTGCACTATACATGGAGGGTGTGGCAAAGAGATTGTCAAACAAACTCTCTGAGTCTGAGTTTTCTTCTTCAGTCCTAACAAATCTACCAAACATATCTTTATGTATAGGCATGCAATTAAAACACAAGTGAAACAAGGAATATAAATAAAAAGAATAAACTAAAAATAAATAATTAAAAAGAAATCAAGAACTAAAATTAAAACTGAAATAAAATAAATAAATAATAAATAAACTAAAAAAATCAAAACTGAATTAAAATTGAAATTGAAATAAAATAAAATAAATAAGTAAATAATAATAAAAAATTGATATGGAACGAAGTTACCGCTTTTGTTGTTGACCAAGCAAACCTGCTCCTGTTGTTTGTAAATCGTCTCTCCAGCAACGGCGCCAAAATTTTGATTACGCCCAAAGAGTACTTGTGGTTATCGCAGTATAGTTGGGGTGTCGATTCCTCAGAGAGATGGTTACAAAGAACTAATTTACTTAAACAAAATGTTAGCAGCAACTTAATTAAATAGAAAGGTTGAATTGATAATATAGGATAAAAACTATGGAAAATACTTTAAGAATATCAGCAGAGAAAAGCAGCAAAGCGTCGAGAATCCCTATTGTATCAAATCTATATATTCAGTTATTGATTCATGTTATTACTAAATTGAAGGTTTCACATCCCAAACAACAATCGGAAGATATTCAATTCCAAACATATTAAATTCCAATGTAACCAATGATTTATTTTCTCTATGTTAACAACACACAAAGTTATCGTTATGACCTATCCAACGTCGACAATATACCCTCAGTCAATACTGCAACAGAAGACCAACTCATAAAACAACTTTACCAGTCACAACTGGATTCATCAATCACACATAGAAAAAGCACGATTGAATCTATATGCAAGTTGAATAAACACAGTTTCTAGATTCATAAAACGAAAGATAATGAAGAATAATAAATATCAATTGTATTAAACGTTTAAGAGTATTTAGGAATCAACAATATGAATATAAAAACTTAAATACAAGAGTTCATCCTTAGCTTTACCTAGAAGATTAGTTCTCTATGGAAGAAAAAGGCATATCCTGAAGAGATTACAGCAGCATCCTGTCTGGTATGAAGTTTCTTCGTTCTTCAATCTCAAATTTGTGTTTGTGGCTCTTTGTTGTGTGTTTCTTATCTCTCTATTTCTCCTCATTTTCTCTCCTCCTAGGGTTTTGGACTAGCTTGGGTTTATATAGAGAAGTTTTGAAGGCCTTATTTGTGTAAAAAATGAACTAAGCAAAAACCTTGGAAAATGTTTTCGTGTCACGACGCGTGGCCTTTGCGTGTCGCGAAGCGTGGCCGGCTTTGCAGGATAATGATTCCTGCATTTCTGCTCATTTCGCGCGCTTCCGATGCGTCCATAATGTCCCGAAACATATGTAATTGATCCAATCTTCATGTTCATTGCTTCCCAAAAATAAAACATTAAATAAACTATAATTAAGATTAAATACATGATAATCAAGCTGAATTAGTGATGTTGAAAGTACATTTTCATGCACTTATCATACACACCACCGTCAATAGGAATCTCCTCGAGTCGAGTAGCATATGTAATCCTTTGACTATATGATAATATTGATTTTGTGTGAGATCCTCCATGATTCCATGTATATCAGAAACCTTTCATGGTCTGACCTATGGATATTCGTTTGGTGTGGACCGATGCACTCAGTAATCAAGTGTGAAGCAAGATATGATCCATTGGCCTTTATGTGTACCACAAGAATTTAGGTATCCATGTCACAATTCATAAAACTTTGTCCAATGTTGATCACCTAGGGTGGATCGCATCAATTATGAAGAATAGTGGACATGTCGACATGAGATGTGCGCCTCAGAAACTTGACGATATATTCTATATTTCCTAAGCACAACTCGGATAGCCTATGACGAAGGGATTGTTCAACATATGTGTTGACCTCGACTTGTATAGTTCGGAAAGGTTGTTCATGTTCTTCTCAAATTTGGAGGTGGCTGAATTGCGTACATATTAGTTAGGCTTATATGACGAACATGACTGAACTTAGAGAGTCACAATATGAAGTGTACTCGTTGAGCACTTGGGCAGCCGATTTATTTTGATAAAAGATAATATTTGATATTATAATAATCAAATGTTAATGAATAATAATGATTATTTACTTTGTCCTAATTGGATTAATTCAATAATTACACAAGGGCTTAATTGTAAAATCATAATTATCTCTTTATAATATCCCCAATCTGGGAGATATTACCGGCATGGAATAAGCCGTACTATTCCCCTAAGCCTCTGACTTCTGACATCTGTTATTCTTATCTCACATAAAAACTCATGCATGAGACCATTGCCCAACTCATCAATCATGGATGTATAAAAAATGTTTTAATACTAGAGACTATGTTTTAATACATAATAAAACTCTGACAATGATTATTAAAATACAATGTATAAGAAACCCTTTCTATACAAGATATATGTTACATGTCACTTCCGGACTCTAACTGAACTGGACTTTATTTCTAACTTGACCTGGTGGACTCCATACCCCAGTGACTGCTATAAGTATCCATCCTCCCGAGCTCTTCCTCCAAGAACCTGCAGAATAAATCATTGGGAGTGGGTAAAGGTTAGATTGTTTGAACGATCTAAGTGAGTGGACGATTTAAAATAAAAAATGAAATACTATAATGAAAATGTTTGATTCTAAAACCAAGGTCCTTTCAGAAAATAACTTTATATGAAAACCTTTTTTCTTATCTGAAGACTCTGAACTATTTTCAAAAAATCTTGTATGAAGTCTCTTTTATAAAACTTATCTTTTATGAAATCTATTTTGAAAGTATGGTTCTGTAAACTTATATCTAAAGGATCTATTTTGAAAACTGTCTCTGAAATGTCTGTTTTCTGAAAACTGTTTTCTAAAATCTTATCTTTGAAAACTGTTTTCTAAAAAACTGAATATTGATCTATGTCTCTGAAAAACTTGACATATGGGGGTGTTACGTATCGTCATTTCCCCATATACGCCTAACTAGAGCCAGGAGTGCAAATCCATGATATTGGGGCGTTACGTATCGCTGTCGCCTAAAGCATGCCACTCATGTCCCTGAAACTAGTGGTTTTGGGGCATCATGTATCGCCGTCCCTCAAGCCACTGAATTAGAACTAGGGGTGCGGATCTATGCTACCATCCAAGCTCTGACCTAGGATCTGGGGGCGTTACGTATCACCGTCCCCTCAGTCCTCTACATGTGCACATGTCCTATCCATCAATTCCATATATGTGACAAGTTACATATTGAGGCAGGTTTTTCCCTTATACCTCGAAAACATAAAACTCATGTTTTGAAAACTTCTTTCTTCTAAATCAATTCTCAAAATATGCTTAATCAAAATATAATAGAAAATGAACTTGACAAATGCTCTAAATGCGAGAAAGTAAGTCTGTCATGTAAAATAATAAAATGAAAATCAACTTAAATGGAAAATGTCCATTCATTGGTTTAGAATCTAACTGGCACTGATTATTTTACCGAAAAAAATTATGGTTTCTGCGATGATCTACATTTGATAAACTAGATTAGAAATGGACTAAGAAACGTACTACGGAATCAGGCTAAATTTTCTTATTTAAGTGGTTGCTATCACTTCGAAAGATATCACATTTATATCAAGATGTAATATATGTATACGAGCTGATAGGAGACCCTTAGGGTGGTCTCTAACATGCTAGGGTGAAACTGAAATGGTTTAAAACTGATTTGAGGAAGTTCTGGTCTTCCCATCGTGACACAGAACCTTGCGCGACGCGACGTGCCCAATTCCAGAAACGTATGCACAAATTTTTCCTGTTCGCGTTGCGACGCAAGTCTTTGCGCTTTATGACACGACCAATCCAGGAATGAATCTATCAAAAATCTTCAACACGCGTTGCGACACGAACACTTGGGAGTCACGACGCGGGTCTTTTTTCCAGGGTTCTTCATTTCCTTTCTATATTCAATCTTACCCATATTCATCCTCAATGTTTTCATACAAAATCCAATATACAATCCATCTTATTACACTTCAACTTCAATTTCACATACTCTAAACCATCATCTCATTATTTATAAACTTTTAATCTATTCATTTTTTCTTTAACCCAATTTTCAAAATTCCTAAATTTTGAATATTTCAGCATACCATATAATTCTTTGTTTACTAAACACTTAAAAGCATCCTCTAGCTTGCCAATTTCTCCAACATGGCATCAAACTCTTAAAATTTAAAAATCCAAGTTTTGGGTCAAGTGGGTCTTACCTCATTTCTTGTTGTTTCCTTCATCTTCCAAGTTTCTCATGGTTGCTAAGCCTTTTCTCTATTTCTTCTTCTTCTTCTTCTTCTTCTTCTTCTTCTTCTTCTTCTTCTTCTTATCTTTCTTTCCCACGTTTTCTTCTTCCTTTTCTTTTCTAATTTGTGAAATCATGAATAGTGATCCCCTTATATACTAGGGGTTATTTGAAATTTGGATTAATGAAGAAAAGTATAGAAAAGTTGAGAAAGTTTGAGATTCTTCTAGATAAGTCCGCTATACTATTCATCCAGAACTTTTTATTGCATTTTGACCAGTTTCTATTCCGAATTTGGAAAAATGTTCAATGCATATATTGTAAGTCTCGATCTCAAATTTTCGACGATATAAAATTCATGAAAATTAGAGTTCGTATGAGAAAGTTACGGCCCAAATACCATGGCCTGTCTGGAGTGGAATATTATACCGTTTCATATTGGAATTTCGAGAAATCCACCGATTGTCCCCAAAGTCATCCCATGAATGTATATATACTCAAACATAATTTATATTATGTAACACTTGTCTCACGATGTAACAACAGTCAGATTTCTGATCGTTACAAATTCTCCTCCCTTAAATATGATTTATCCTCGAATCCTTTCTAGGGCTCAACTCGTAGATTTGTCCTAGTCGAAGATATATGTATCTCTGTTTATCCTTATCTTCCTAAATTCCTTTTTGATTGTACATTCTACTATCAAAGTTCGTGGACCTTCACGAATAATTTCTTGAGTTCCTGATTGAAAGGTAATTTCTTAATCTCACTCCATGATCCTCTACTCAGTGTTATACATTTATCATCATACTACCGCTATCTCTATGAATTATAGGAACTTTATTTCTAAACCTTCTAACTATATTCAACATCCTTTATCTCAATCTATCCGCATGAGTTATCATTTTCAAAATTTTACTGTATTCGTAGTATGTCGTCTTACTTATCTTAGTCCCATTCTGATTTTGAAACCCCCTTAATACCTCTTGCCATGAACACAATAACTTTTAAATATCCTTAGGAACTTCTGTTACTTTTCATGTTTAAAGTATTCCCATAGTACTTTATGTTCTAACCAATAACCTTCACTTTACCTTGACCTGTGTATACTTCGGGTTCTTCAGCTATTCTAAGATATACCTATCTTAAGATTATTATCTCATCTTAACCAATTACTTGACCTCGTCATTCTCCACCCTTCTAACATTCGTTACTTATAAGTTTCTCTTTTGAGTTCTCGCATTTAATATTTCTCTGTGTTTTTGGACTTCATGACTTATAACTAACCTCTCCAAGTACTTTTATCTCCCTTAATTGTCTCATATTAAAATGTTATTCAAGGTAGTTCTCCTCTCTCCTCTGGCGATCCCCTCTCGGTTGACTAAGAGATTTAGAACAAAGTGTTTATACTAACACTACAAGAAAAAAGGCCTTTACTGACACTAAGGTTAGTGACACTAGGCTAAAAGTGTCAGAAACGACGTGTAAATGGGCCTATTTCCGTGTTTTTCACTTAAATATCAATAATTACTGACACTATGGTATCAGCGATTTTAGTGTCAGTAATTACTATTACAATAGTATCAGTAAGAAATAAAAAAAAAACGCGTAGTTGTCTGGAGTCGAACCAACACCTCGCGGAAGTGACGTTTTTCGCATATATTACTGACACTAGAGTATCAGTAAATTTAGTCTCAGTAAATTAATGATACCTTATTACAAATTTACCCTTAAAATTTTCAAATATTTATTAAGTGTATAAGGATATATTAGTAATTTAAGTTTAACTTAAAAATTAAAAAGTAAAAAACTAAAAAATCTAAAGACTAAACCTAGCCTCTCTTCTTTCTCTCAAACGAATTTAAAGTTTAAACCCTAAACTCTCTCCACTCCAGCCGCCTCTCGCAGTTGCAGTCGACCAGACCTTCACCATCTCTGCATCTCACCATCCATCGCTTGAGCCGCGACCCATAACCGAGCCTCACTGCAGCTTTGTGCTGTACATAGAAAGGTCTCTATCCAAAAATTTTGAACCGCGAATGAGTTTGTGAATTGTTATTACATTTTCTTTCCACATATTTTGTTATATAACCCAAAAATTGAGCATTATCAATTGGAATGTTATTTCTTGAAGATTTCTCAAATTATCTATTATCTTGTAGATTACTTGCACTTCTTTTCATCGCAGTTCTTTATCACGTGTGCAAAATGTGATTGGCTTGACAATAAGCACGTTGTATTTGGGGTAAGTGCTCTAATACTAATCTAGTAATATTTTTCGTTTTTGGTGTGCTAATATATTTTCCAATAAGAATTGCACAACATTTTCTGATGTGTGTTAATAAGAATTTGTTATTTCCGAGAAAAGGCTCGCATTAGAAGCCTGGTCAAGGACAGGTATTGATGTATGATGTATATTGTTTTACTTTTACCCCTGTTTTTCAATCATGGATGGTTGTGTCGTGACTCGACAATCTAATTCATATATGAAGGTTCTTTCAATCTTTTGCATGGATGGTTGTGTCATCTAATTCATATTCTTGTTTCTGGATAGTTGTATTTTTATGGCTTCTCTGAAATGCTAATTTACTTCTGTTATAGAGGGTGCTGGGAGATGGTCTTTTGGTAGTTAGGAAGATCGAGAACATTGCAGAAAAATAACATTGGATTGGAGCCAATGTTCTTCGTTATTTTACTCTAATGTATGTTTTCTTTAACCTTTGAAACTAATTATGAAAATTTTATAAACTTACATCGACAAGGTACATATTATGAACAGGTTAGGTACGTAAAATGGACAAAAAATGGATATATTGTGATAGACTTTCCAGTGAATATCGTGTTGGAGTTGATGAATTCTTGGAGTTTGCAATTCTTAATTCTGAAAATCGAATGTTAATTAGATGTCCTTGCGCCCGTTGTTGCAATATGGAGTTTCATACTCCTAAAGAGGTGAAGCTTCATTTGTTTCAGAAAGGCTTTCTCCAAACGTATTTAGTTTGGACTTGGCATGGTGAATCTAAACCTGTATCTCCTTCTGAAAATTGCCAAGACCTTCCACAAAGTCAACGTTTCAGATGTCATGACTATAGTGATGTAGTTGATATGGTTCAAGATGCGTATGAGCAATGTGATAAAGATCATAGCTCTTTCACAGATATGCTTGAAGATGCTGAAAAGCCATTATATCTAGGTTCTAAACATTCAAAGTTATCGGGTTTAATGAGACTGTATAATGTCAAAGGGAATTATGGGTGGTCTGATAAAGGATTTTCAGCTTTGTTAGAAGCTCTTGCTGATATATTACCAAAAAATAATAATCTACCCAAGTCTATGTATGAGGCAAAAAAAACAATGAAAGTGTTGGGCTTAGATTATGATAAAATACATGCATGTCCAAATGATTGCATTCTTTACAGGAATAAGTTTGCAAATCTTATTGAATGCCCAATTTGTGGACAATCTAGGTGGAAAAGAAAAAATGATGGTTCCAAACAATTGAGAAAAGGGGTTCCTGGGAAGGTGTTATGGTATTTTCCAATTATTCCTAGGTTCAAAAGAATGTTTCATTCACCACAGACAGCTGAAAACTTGATTTGGCATGCAAATAAGAGAATTGAAGACGGCAATCTTCGCCACCCTGCAGATTCACCGGCATGGAAATTAATTGACAATAAGTGGCCTGAATTTTCCCAAGATCCTAGAAATCTTCGTTTAGCTCTCTCAAGTGATGGGGTTAATCCGTATAGCAATCAAAGCACCACTTATAGCTGTTGGCCCGTTACTTTGATAACATACAATCTCCCTCCATGGTTGTGTATGAAGAGAAAGTTTATGATGTTGTCTCTTTTGATATCTGGCCCCAAGCAGCCTGGAAATGATATAGATGTGTACCTACAACCTTTAATCGAGGATTTAAAAACCTTGTGGAATGTAGGTGTTGATGTGTATGATGCATATAAAAAAGAAATTTTCAATTTACGAGCTGTGTTGATGTGGACAATCAGTGACTTCCCAGCATATGGAAACCTATCTGGGTGTACCGTTAAGGGATATTATGCTTGTCCACTTTGTGGGATAGGCACTTGTGCACATTGGTTGCCGCATAGTCGGAAAATGTCTTATATGGGCCACCAACGGTTTCTACCACCTGGTCACTCATTTCAAAAACTAAAAAAAGCTTTCATTGGAAAGAAAGAGTGGGATTCTCCTCCTCAATATTTAAAAGGTCAGGAAATATTTAAAATGGTTGAGCATATTCAAACCAAGTTTGGGAAAAGAAAGATCAAAAAGCGAAAACGTGATGATGGTGGTGGTGAAGGTGAAGGTGATGAAGACATTTTTCTGAAATTGTATAAAAAGAAATCGATCTTCTTTGATTTAGAGTATTGGAAATATTTGTTAGTTCGTCATTTATTAGATGTGATGCACATTGAAAAAAATGTGTGTGAAAACATCTATGGTACAATACTTCATCAAGCAGGCAAGACAAAGGATGGGATTAATGCTAGAAAAGATCTTGATCACCTCAAGGTTAGGGAAAAACTAGTGCCTGACACAAATAGCAATGTCCTACCTCCAGCACCATACACTTTGAGTAAAAAAGAGAAGAAAATGTTTTGTGAAACCTTGCAAGGTATCAAAGTTCCAAATGGGTACTCTTCCAACTTTCGTAATCTTGTTTCAATGGATGATTGTCGGCTTCAAGGACTCAAGTCTCATGATTGTCATACTTTGATGCAACAACTACTCCCTTTGGCAATTCGAAATTGTTTGCCAAAAATATTAGAAATGCCATAATCAGGTTGTGTTTTTTTTCAATTCATTGTGCTCTACGGTAATAAATCCTGATAGTCTTCACCTATTGCAAAAGGAACTTGTTATCACCCTGTGCTTACTTGAACAGTACTTCCTACCCAATTTCTTTGACATCATGATCCATTTGACTGTCCATCTAGTTGAACAAGTTAGGTTATGTGGGCCAATTTTTCTTCTTTGGATGTACCCTTTTGAGAGAGATATGAAAAGACTTAAAGGTTATGTTCGTAACCGCAACCACCCTGAAGGATGTATTGCTGAAAGTTATGTTGCTGAAGAAGCACTTGAATTTTGTGCTGATTACTTTGCAAATTGTGATTCCATTGGACTACCAACTGGTTGTCTTATTGATTTTACAATCGAAAGGCCATTAGGATATGCACACATAAAGGAAGTAGATGCCCATATGTTGAGGCAAGCACACCTTTGTGTTCTAATGAATACCCCTGAAATCCAATCATTAATAGGGTATGTTTGTGTCTAATTTTTTTTAATTTATAAGTTATTTGTTATTAATATTTGTATAACATTTGGTGTCACTATAGGGAGCATATTCGATATTTGCAATTAAAATACCCCCGTCAGTCAAAGAAACCTTTGTGGTTGCAAGCTGAACATACTCGCACATTTTGTGATTGGGTTGAAAATAAGGTTTGTAGTGGTAAACACATGTTTATATAATTTTACTCATAAATTGTTCGTATTAAAGTAATTATTGTTCTTTTGTGATTTCAAACAATAGGTAGGAGAAGATAAGGCAAATAATGTGCCAATTGATGATACAATATGGTCGTTGACAAGTAAACTGCGACCAAGTGTGGTAACATATCCCAGCTACCAGATTAATGGTTCAAGTTTTACGACGAAGGATCGGGACAACAACCGTGAAACACAAAATAGTGGTGTTATGGTTGTTGCTAATACTTTGCAAATTTCAAGCTCAAAAGATAAACATCCTCATTCTGGGAACATGAAATTTTATGGGGTCATTGATGAAATTTGGCAACTTGATTATTTGATGTTTAAGAAAACAGTTTTCAAGTGTTCATGGGTGGACGATAGAGGGGTTAATATTGATGATTTAGGGTTTACTGTAGTTGACTTGAATCGGATAGGCTATAAATCTGATTGCTTTATTCTTGCTGGTCATGCAAAGCAAGTATTTTATGTTAAAGACCAGATTGATAATAGAAAATCAATTGTCTGTTCAGTGAAAGAAAAAGTTAGCTATTATTCCAGTGGAGATGGTTGTGATGACATTGATGTATATGCACCATTATCCAACAAACTTCCACTTTGTAATTTGAATGATGATGATGATGTGGGAGAATTCCAGTAGATAAAGATTTGTAATTTTATAATTTCATTAGGCTATGAATATGACAGTTTTTGAATTATGTAAGTGGTTTGTTTCTTATATTAAATGACACTTTTTTATTAGATTCGTCTATCTCTTTTATTTATCTTTACCTTAAACCATTATTTTGTGTCTCTAATTATGTAAGTGATTTATATATGTACTTTATAATATGGATCAGAGAAAGCAGTTTGTTATTAAATGTTATTTAAATGATGTACTTATTTGTTGTTTTCAGTATTGTAGGGATTATAGAGTTATGGCTGAACATGAAGAGATGAATCTTCCAGATCTTGAAGGTAGGCCTTCAAGAAGAAAACAAACCAAGAAGAAAGATTTGCAAAAGGATGGGGATAAAATAGTGGTTGAGTACAATATATACGGAGTTCCTATTGGACAAGGAAGAAATGAGCTGAGAAATTACATAGGAGTTATCGTTCGGGAAACAATTTCGATTACATATGATGATTGGAGGCGTGTGCCCTTAGAGGTGAAGGAGTTCCTATGGCAACATTTTCAGGTTGATATTTTCTTACAATGACAACTATATTGTTAAATATTTATAGTGCTAATATTTTCTTATTTGTGTATAGAAAAAATTTGCTTTGAGTTTAAAGATGAAAGGACAAGTGCTAAAGTTGATGGGAGTTTCTTTAAGGAACTTCAGGAGTGAGTTGGCAAATGAATTTATCATACCTAACAAGAATGACATGAAATCACTTAGGTCACCTCCAATTGAGTATCCAAGCATAAAAGATGGCGATTGGAAGTTGTTTGTAAATAAAGTTTTGTCAGCAGAATTTCAGGTGCGTTTAAAGTTGATTGTGTGTATATGATTAAGTATTTATTAAAATATTTTATCTTTGTGTAGGTAAAAAGTCAACAAGCCAAAGAGAAGAGGGCGAAAAATACCTACAATCATCACTTGGGAAGCACGGGATACAGTGGCATGTTATATAGACATGTATGTATTTTTATTTTTACATTATTATTTATTATTTTCTGGAATCATAACTGATTTACAACCTGGCACAGAAATTGAAAACTGGAACATCCGAAAATGAAATTGATCGGAGTGATGCTTGGATAATGGCAAGAAAAGATAAGGATGGCAATCTACAACCTGCAGTGGCTGCGATAGAGATGAAAATAGTAAATGAACCATAACTCTTAATAGCTGATATAGAAGCATGTTTAATTTCTTACTTGTATTTTTCTGTTTTTTTAGAGTGATCTTAAGAGCCAAGTTGAAGAAGGTTCTTTTCATTCTCAAGGCCCGAAAGATATTTTGACTGAGGCTATTCAGAAGCAACCTAATGGATCTAGAGTGCAAGGAATAGGTCAATTTATCACTCCATCCATGTACTTTCAAATTCCTGAATCTTCAGAGTTTGCAATGGAAAGGAAGAAGTATCAGGAGAGCTTTCAATTTATGACAGCGCAACTTGAGTATATGAATGCAAGGCTGAACGCCTACAGCAACACTGAAGTAGGTAGTTCTAACTTTCCCAAGGCAAAATCTTCAAGTGGCGCTTGCTTAGAGCTTGAACGTTCCCCGAGCATACTTGGAAAAAGAAAGGTTAATACATTTGGCGTCTTTTTTAATATCTTCATATATATGTATTATTAAATACTAATAATGAATTAATCCTACAGGTTCAGTTAGTTGTGGGTAAAACTTCACCAAAGTCTGTGAAGAGCAAAATATTGGAGGATCCTATTAAAGTTGGTGTGCCAAATGATGATCAAAAAGAACAAAACATTGAAGCAACTTCAAGAATAACTCCAACGAAACCTAAATTGACTCCAAGAAGATCTCCGAGGTTAACTCCTGCAGTAAAGGAACCAAAAAATGAAGTAGTTGTGAAAAAACAAATTGCAAGAAAGCTGGTTCTTAAAAAGAACACGAGGGCAGCTGCACAAACAAGAAAACAAGATAAGAGTCCATACATGCAAATGTTTTTTATGCTTGTTAAGAGCTGTTTTCCGAATTTGATAAAGATTGATTATGACATACCAATTTTTGGTATTACTTGGAAGTCATACTTAGACAAAGCAATTTGCGAAGAAATCATGGATTTTAAGGAGGTCTCAAACTGTGCTATTAACATATGGATCAAGTATGTTTTCTTTTACCTCTTTCTTCATTTGTTCTAAATGTTTTATAAATATTTACTTTGTTTTTATGTTTATCTTGTCTTAGGCACTTATACGATGAGATGGATAAAACTGAAACTGCCAAACCAGTTCAGTTTGGAAATTTTGAGATGATACGTCCATCAAAGGTTGCTTTGAAAGAAGGACCTCAATACATTTCAAAACTGTTAGGTATGATAGAGTTGGGGCAAATCATATTGATCCCATACAACCCAAGGTAATAATTTTTTAATTTTTTTAGTATTCAATTTCAAGTTATGTAATCCAGATTTTTATTACCCTTTCTTTCTTATTTAGCTTTCACTGGGTGCTTCTTGCAATTGACATAGTACGACGCACGATATATTATCTGGATCCTAAGGGGAATAATCCTACTGATGAGTTGATGCAAATTGTTAATCAGTTAAGTTATAGTTGTTTTCTCTTTATTTTAACATTGGGTTTATTGTTGCATTATTTATATGATATCCAATTATAATTTTTTGTAGGGGAATTAGAGTGTATCAATCTTTACATTCTAATAATAAGAGCGGTAGTGTGACTTGGGTATCTGTGAAGGTACAAAGTTATGATATATATATATATTTTTGTGATATGCAACAATGAGAATATTTAGAATATGTCTAAATGAACTAATATTGATATGATAATTCTTTTTTATAGTGTCCAATGCAGCCTGGAAGTTTTGAATGCGGTTATTATGTGATGAAATACATGCAGCAAATTGTAACAAATGTGAACATTCTAAAAGACAATGTAAGTTAACAATAGTTAAGTTTTATCACTAGTCAATTAAGATATCTTACTGTTTAAAATTCTAACTTATAAATATTTTAAAGTTCAAGGGGATTAATGAGTACACTCTGGAAGATATAACGCAACTCCGTGATGATTGGGCAATATATGTTGCACATATAATCACACAGTATAATGAAGAGGTAATTACAAGGACATGTTTTACAGAGGTGATTATTACTTCCTATTTTTTCACTTTAATTCATGACATATTGGGAAATCTTCTATTCTTGCAGAATACAAATGACAAGGACAACATAGCTATTGTTCGTTGAGTTAATGAAGTAGTATGGTATTTCTCTTTTCTGTAAATTAATACATTCTTGTTTCTACTTTTAGCTTAGAATTTTTTCCCCAGATTTTTTACTTCAGTGAAAGCAATATGAATCATATCTTTTATTTCAGTTTTATGCCCTGATGGTTTAATTTGGTGGGTTAATTTGTTTTATTTGTGAGTTTTGCTAGTGGGTAAGATTGCTTTGAGACTTGAAAGTTAAAACAATCATGATGTAAAATATTCTATTAACAGTGTCTCGATGTTCTCTATGTCAGACATGAACTTGGAGATAGTTTTTTACCTGATGAAGTTTTGCCATGTTCTGATTGATACTTGTTGAAACCTTTGGGGATATGGCACCTGTCATCTGATGTGCTTTGAGGTGCAGCATGAATGCTATGGAAGCAGTATTTGATATATTGAGATCTAACATGTTTATCTCATCTATTTTTATGGCAATTACCTGGAATGTTACATTCTAGTACATTTTGAGCTTTGAACTTTTAGTTTCCAGGAATTCCATAATGAACAACTATCTTGTCATCTTGATTTGCTTCCTGCATTTGGAAACAGTATTAGATCATGTCATCTGATAAACTTCATCTGGTTCATGAGATCCTTTTATTTCAGTTTTATGTCCGTCTATATATATATTGTGTGTGTGTGTGTGTGTGTGTGTGTGTGTGTTATTGATTTGTTTGTTTTGGTGATTATGTAGCGGTATGAAAGATACAACTTGTTATTATGGATGCCATTTGGTTTTTTATATGCATGCTCTTAGGTTGTTGGTATGGTTATTGTCAATAAGTGCTTTATGTGACAAAAATTAGATTAGGGTTATATTTTGTATTTTTATTTGGATGTATTTAATGTTTTTATTTATGAAGATATCGATTTTTTTTTGGAAGTCCATCTAATTCTTAACATTTGGTTTATAATTTCAGATTTTGTGCCAGATATCATATTGTTGGGGGATTGTTGCAGGCTTCTCAACAAGTATCATGAATTTTGGTGGGGGCATGACATTTTGATGGGACTTTAAGAGTAGTTTTTGAAATATATATATGTTAATTTAAAGATTGTCTATGGAGTTTTTGTATTCATCATGTGATACTGTTGAATTGATTAATACGATTAATCTATTATATTGCGAATTTTATATAAATGTAATTTTTTAGTTTTTTTTTCATTGAGTTGGTATATATATATATATATATTTTTATGATTAATTTATTACAAAAAATAAGAAATATAATTGTGAAATAATACGATTTTTAAATTTTAAAAGATATTGACGGATATTGATACTATAGTAACAATAATTACTGACACTAAAAATCAAATATATGCGATATACTGATACTGCAGTAACAAAATTTACTGACACTATAGTATCACTAAATACTGATGATATAGTGTCAATAATTACTGACACTAAAATAGTGTGAGAGATTACTGATACCATAGTGTCAATAATTTTCTGATACTACAGTATTAACGTTTACTGACACTAAGAATCACTGACACTAGAAACTAGTGTCAGTGATTTCTGGCTGCGGCAACACTGACACATTTATATAGTGTCAGTAAAACCCTTTACTGACACTAATTTAGTATCAGTAAAAGCCTTTTTTCTTGTAGTGTAAGTCTAATCATGTGTACCTTTATGCTAAATTACATTATTTACTATTAATATTGGCTCTGGTCAAACTAGTCTAATTTATTATTATGTACCTTTTGTTTCTTTGCTAGTTCAAGTATATTTACTAGCTTTATGCTGACTAATCTTTCTTTGTTTACTTGTACTCTAAAATACTCCACCTTCACTTATCTCTCAAATCTTATTCTGTTAAGAGTTGGCCCAATCTCAACAATTCTGGTATTCTTAGTTTCCTTGGTCGTCTATAAGTTGTACTTAGTCTCTTTTTGAATTATCTCATACATTATGCTTAATAATGCATTACGAAAAGAACATATGGATCACTATCATCCAACTTTCTCCTTTTACTTATACAATAAAACTTACTTTTTTCGTAGCACTAATGAAAATTGTCTTGTCATTATACACATCTGTCATTGTTTGTCTGGTATCTATTTTATTATCATCTTATCTTCATAATTTTAGCTCTACCTATCACTTGATATCCTTTCTATCTTTTTTCTTGTTCTTAACTATTCATGGAATTGCTGTTTCCTATGAACCTGTCTTTAGAGTAAAAATCAGGGTCCATCTTTTCTACTATTGTGTAACGAGGGTTGGGAGGGTGGGGTTGAGTCCTGGCTTCTTACTGCTGGTAGTGATCTCAGTAGCTTCTCATGCATGGTTGTATCTATTGTTTACCTATAAGCCTATAACTTTTCGTGTTCTCATACTGATATTCTTCTGCTAAATATTTCTTGAGTTTACTACTTTAATTTCACTCTTAATTCTTTTCCGACTATCAATCATATTATCTCTTTTAGAGTCATTCTCTTTAAAAACTCTATTATGTTGCCTATGTATTTCTTTTCACTAGTCATTGTTGCTTGAACGTTTGTAATCATTGCGTACTCTCTGAGTCCTATTATACTTTCTCTTTTATTTATTCTTATGAAGTTTACTCCATTTACTTAGATTTTCTTCTCATCTCAATTCCTTAAACTTCTTTCGTCTATACTCTTATGAAAACTCCATCCACTTTGATTGCTATGATACCTCTATTAACTCATTTGGTACATGTGTCATTCTTTTACTAGTTCTTCCATTCAATACAATGAGACCCTTATACATTACTTATGTTGCTTTCCTGAGAATTGTCCTATTTGGTTTCGTACTCTTTTGAGCCTTTGTCTCCTTAAGGTTCATAATTTAATAATGATTCCTATATTTGGATCGACTCACCACGACTTCAGACTAACCTTTCTAATGTTTCTTATTTATGCTCCATTGTATTCAATGGTTCAGCTGTCTAACTATCTCGTGGTCTATCTATTCTACTGATGCTATTCTTTACTTATTCAAGTTTTTGCTAAACTCTAAGTGGAGGGGTGAAATCTAACTTTCCTTGAAGATCTAGGAAATATATATTTCTGTCAACTATCTGACTCCAACGATGGTCTGATTGGATGTTTATACCCCTCTTGGAGGTCATAACTACTGGATATAAAAGTTATCGCTTATATTGTCTGAATTTACGTCGACTACTCTAAGTCTTATGGTTTCTGTAATTCTGATCAACTATGTTGAAGTCCCCATTTACATTATTGTCTCATGTCTTATTATACTGAACTTCCTTATTGATTCACATAGCTTTCTTTATTATTTGTTTGCATAATTAATTCTTCAGTTCCATATTATGCTTCCAAGGTTAATAGTGGCTTATTTTTATTAATTACTTCCTATAACTGATCTCTGCTCTTACTATAAGTCGCAACTACGTCTTATAATCATATTATTCATGCTAGTATTCTTTGTTAAATTCTGATTGTCTCCCATCTCATAAATTTGTCCTTTTTAAACTTTTAAGAATCTCTATTAGCATTGCACCAATATATGGATTCCCACAGGTATTTCTAACTTATCCACTTGACTTAAATCGAGTTCTTTCTTTTCTATCTCTTAAATCGTTCTTATTTCTTCCCTGGGTAGCCTATCATTATGTGTTTTCTGTTTCTGACTTAGGTTAAATCTTCATCGAATTTCCTTACAGTTATCTTTATCTCGGTTGGTATAGGGCGGTAAAAAGTACTTTGTCACTTTTATCGATGATAACACAAGATTAAGTTATGTGTATTTATGAAGGAGCAAATATGAAGCTATTGAGAGCTTTATGCACTATAAGAACGGAGTTGAAAATTAACTTGGCAAGAAAATCAAAAGAACCAAGAGTGATAGAGATGGTGAATATGTGTCACCGACTATTCCAATCATGGAATTATTCATAAAACTACTGCTCTTTATCCACCTCAACAAAACGGAATTGTTGAGCGCAAAAACCAAACATTGAAGGAAATGATAAACGCCATGTTGACAAGTTCTGGTTTACCCCAGAACTGGTGGGGGGAAGCATTGCTTTCCGCCAACTACATTCTGAACAAGCCACCTCACAGAAGATTGGACAAGATACCATATGAATTATTAAAAGGTCATCTACCTTCCTACAAATACCTGAAAGTGTGGGGGTGTATTGCCAAAGTAATGGTTCCTAAACCTAAGAAGGTTATAATAGGACCCAAAACTGTTGATTGTATATTCATTGGATATACTCGCAACAGTAGCACGTATTGATTCTTGGTACATAAGTCTGAAATTCCTGACATTAATCCGAATATGATAATTGAGTCAAAGAATGCGACATTTTTTGAAGAGATATTTCCTTGTAAAGAAAGACAAAGACCATAGTCTCTCAAAAGAACTATTGATATTGTTAAAGATAATGATCAGACTGACCAAGAGTCAGATCATCATGAAAATGTTGAGGCAATTGAACCTAGACGTAGTAAAAGAGCTAGAACGTCTAAGTCATTTGGACCCGCTTTTCTGACATACTTGTTAGAAAATGTGCCTCAAAGCTATAAAGAAACAATGTCTTCGTCGGAGGCACATTTGTGGAAATAGGCTATCAATATTGAGATTGATTCCATCCTACAAAACCATACTTGGGAGTTGGTTGATCTTCCTCCAGGTTGTAAGCCACTGGGCTACAAATGGATATTCAAACGGAAGATGAAACCATATGGATCAATAGATAAGTACAAGGCAAGACTTGTCATAAAAGGTTATAAATAAAAAGAAGATCTTGATTACTTTGATACCCATTCATTAGTGACTCGTATCACGTCAATAAGAATGCCCATAACCATAGCAGCTATATTTGGTCTTGAGATACATCAAATGGATGTAAAAACAACATTCTTAAATGGTGAACTAGATGAAGAGATTTACATGGAACAACTAGAATGTTTCAATGTTCCTGAACAAGAACAGAAAGTGTTCAAACTTGTAAAATCCTTATACGGATTAAAACAAGCACCTAAACAATGGCATGAAAATTTTGACAAAGAGATGTTGTCAAGTGGGTTTAAAATCAATGAGTGTGATAAGTGTGTATACACCAAATCAACTCAAAAAGGATATGTCACTGTGTGTCTCTATGTAGACGATATGCTGATTATTGGTAGTAATCATGAGATGATTCAGTCTACCAAGAATGTTTTAACTAGCAAATTTGATATGAAAGATTTAGGAGTAGCTGATGTGATCTTAGGAATTAAGATTTCAAGAACATCAAAGGGGTATATATTATCTCAGGCTCACTATGTTGAGAAGATACTTGAGAAATATAATAAAGGAGATCTAAATGTGGCTAGAACTCATGTAGATCTCACTCTTCATTTATCAAAGAATACTGGCTCAAGCGTATCGCAATTAGAGTATTCGAGAATCACCAGAAGTCTGATGTATCTCACAAATTGCACACGACCTGATTCGCTCAATGTAAACAGGCTTAGCAGATATACGAGCAATCCATGACGTAACTACTAGAAAGCCATAGTAAGAGTTATGGGTATCTAAGAGAAACTTCAAAATATGGTCTGCATTATACGAGATATCATGTTATTATAGAGGGATACATCGATGCTAACTGGATATCTGATATAGTGAATTCCAAATCTACGAGTGGATTTGTTTTCACACTTGGTGGTACAGCCGTATCATGGAAATCCTTGAGGCAAACATGTATTGCCCGGTCTATTATGGAATCAGAATTCATAATATTAGACAAAACAGCGGAAGAAGTGGAATGACTTCGAAATTTCCTAGGTTAATAAGATACGAGCCCTCTCAATTAGATGTCTATTTTTACGTTCAGCGAGACCATTTTGTTGGGGTGTATAGACACATGATGACTCATGGAGAATACCTAGAGAGGATATAAAAGTGGTAAAAGGAGCAGAAAAATACTCTCGAGCATTATCACTTCGAAATACATGAATATGAACACCAAATTGAGTTTTGATTTCAGCACAATTTTTTTGAAAAATAGGAAATAACTCAGAATGATATTTCATTAAAAACAACCAAGTATTTCGAGAGTAATCATCAATAAATGTCACAAAATACCGAAATCTCATAACAGAGTTGACACGACACGGACCCTAAACATCAGAATGAATTAACGCCAGCAATAAGCATACATTGTGATAGTCAATCGGCTATTGGGAGAGCCCAAAATATAATGTATAATGGTAAGTCTCGACACATACGTCGCAGACATAATATCGTACGATAACTGCTCTCAAGTGGTATAATTTTGATCGATTATGTCAAGTAGAAGGAAAACCTAGCGGATCCACTTACTAAAAGTTTACCTAGAGAGCAAGTTGAGAAGTCATTGAGAGGAATGGGCTTGAAGCCTATAAATTAAGAATTGTCACTGTGGAAACCCAACCTAGCTGACTGGAGATCCAAATATCTAGGTTCAAAAGGGACAACTGAAACTTTGTGCAATTCAAAACAAGCACTGTAGAGTCTTATACTATTTTCTGTCCGTCAAGATTATGATAAGTTAAGGCTTTTAATGATCACTATATTATGAAAAGATTCATAATTGGGGTAAATGCAGATTACCTTTTTATAGTAGATCACATATTTCAAGTAAGAAGTGAGGCCGCTTCCATGAGATTTTTACAGGTTGAATTCTCGAAATGAACACAACCGTAGAATGAGAAATGGTCAAAGTAAAGCTGTATGTTGGCAATTGTTTTGGTTTACACCAACGACAGAACAATTCAAGACTATGGGTCACTGGTATTCCAAGTAAATCTGATTGTCATTCACTAGGAAAGGTTCAAGGCGAAAGCTACCTATTTCGATGCAGCTTTATTTCACGGAAACTCTCTTAAGTGTCTGCATGAATATTTAGAAAATTGTGGGGGATTGTTGGAAATTTTCTAAATATATCTATAAGAGTTTACATATGAAATGAAAGGATGTAATCCTAAAGTGAAGAGTTTAAACCCTTGGGTTTAATGGAAATGGTATGTCCTTTAAAGGGAAAGAACATATCCTTTAGGAATTACCTTATTTGACATAATTAAGGGTACATTTTCAATGGTAACCCTCATTGTCTATAAATAAGGCATTGGATTCCTATTGCTATTCACAGAATTTTTCATATACATTCTTTAAGAATTCTTGCATATTAGAAGGTCTTGTTTTCATAGTCAAGAGAGTATCCATTATTCATCATTGTTTAAGTTTTTTTTTTTAAAGGAACGCCCCTTCCCAAGAAGAATCCAAGTAATCCTGGGAGAACTTTAGCCACAAATTATCTGTAGAACACCGAGGCGGGGCTAATAAGTTCTTGAGGACAGAGGCAATTCGACTTGGATTCCAGCTTCGTCATCTTCTTCATTTTCCAGGTTTTCTCTAAGTTTTAGGGTTTATGTTTAATATTGGCATGTTAGTGATTGATTAAATTGGTTGATACATGTTTAATTTCGTTTAATAGCCTTAATATACAATAAAGAGTGAGTAGTTATAGATTATTTATATACCTCCACTTTCTTCAGAGTGTACTCCAAAGTTACAAATCTTGTAAAACATTCTCTCTTGAATATGTAAATTGATATCCATTTGTTGTTTGTCTTGTCTAGTACTTCACAAAATTGAGTCATAATCTTATGCTCCACCGTACTCAAAGTCGCTGAAACTTCATCCAAGCCAGGTCTAGAAAGAACTAATTTTATGGTCATGGATCTTCTCAGAAAATGTGAGATATGACAACTCTGAAAAGAAAATAATAACACTCAGCAACACAATAATACATAAAACATTTGAAACTTTAAAACACCAAAAGAACCATGATGTATCCTGCTTTTCTCTGAAAGAAAACCCCAACTCTTCTTTTTCAGTAGCTGCCGACCACAGCCATTGTTGTGGTCGGCGGCTCCACCCCCTTCTCTCTTTAGCTTCTCCCTTCTCCCTTTCTCTCCACAGATCTTTTTCTTGTTCTCTTTCCATTTCTTTCCCTTCATATCTAGATCTCTTATTTCCTTCTTCTCTCATCATTTCTTTCATTTTACCTTTCCATTGCTCAGTTTATTTTGTTTCTTTTTCCCATGATTACTCTCTGCCGCCACCAACCCTGGTAGGTGGCGGCAAAAAGGAGCCCCCTCCCCCCCACCCTTTCTTCTTCACTGTGGTTTTATTTTTGATATAGCCTCTATTTTTTTATTTATTCCTTTTGTGGGTTTTTTGGATTTGAATCCCACTTTTATAGTGGTTGAATTCCAACTTTTGTTGGGTTTTATTTTGTTAGTGTTCCTAGAACATTCATAGGATCTAATAAGCATGAAAAACATTTCATATGATCATTATAAGGTGCGGAATAAACTTACAATGAGTGGATAGAGCTTTAAAACTTTTTGAGAGGATGAACTCCAAGTTCCAACCTTTTGATGATTCCAAGCCTTTGATGAATCCAAGCTATTGTGTAGTTTCCCTATCACCTTTGTCAACTTCCAAAGTGCTAGCTTTTAGTTGATTTGAAACAAATCCAAGAGGGAGAGGAGTAGAGAATTCGGCCAAGCATGAAGAAGTTCTCTAGGGTTTTTCAATTTTTCATCTAATGAATAGTGTTTGTTACAAGTGTAGAGAATTTCCTTTTTGTTATTCACCTTTAGGTAAAACTATTTCACCCTTTTTACCCTAAACTTGGTAGGTTTGGTAAATGGTTTACAAAAAGTAAAACAAGGTGGTTGAGTGGTTGGTGGCTTGGCATAAATGCCAACTACCACCACCTACCACACATGTGAAGTGGGCCCCACATATTTGAATTCAAAATTCAAATATCTCTACGAACATTTGCCGCGGCTCGGTTCCGTTTAATCCGATTAAACGAACTTCCGTCGTTAAATAATTAAATCTAATTTAATTAAATATCGATGCCTCGTAAATATATTACGATCGTCATTTACGAATTAATTCTAAATTAACTCGTTCGTTCGTATTAAAGTCCGACTTTAATTTCGAGACGAAATCCAATTCGTATTAATATATCCGATATATTAATTTTAGCCCATTTAAATAAATTAAATAGAAAAATCAAATTTAACTATTAAATTTATTTTACACGATTATTCCAAATTAATCGGGTTCTCTCTACTGAACACATTTAATCCCGGATTAAATAAAGCCCCAATTAATCCCAGATTAATTTCTCTCTCTAAATTAATCCCAGATTAATTATATTTTAAGTCAACTGTCATCGGTGAATCTTTGGGAAGCGACCCAAGAGATCTCTGGATATGTTGGCAGTAAATCCGGTTATCGGACTATCCGATAAAGTGAGTACCGTACTACGATACGTGCTTACCGATTTACAAGACATGGTTGGCTTCTAGCAAAGCATCGTGCCTACCCAATTCTCCAGAAATATTCTTACTGGAATATATAATCTATGTCAGGCGTAGTATACGTCGTATTGCGTATTGCGATCCAGTATCTGATAATCACATGCTAGGCCTGGGGCTGGAGAAGTGTCTGCCCCGTACGAAGCATATATCGGATATCAAGCAACTAGTCTCTTTGAATCGGATAATCATGACCTTGTCATATTATCACGATGGTTGCAACACTATAGAGAACTAGTTCCGAATCCCTGCGTGATTATCATCTCCATATGTCTGAAGTGATACTCTCTCCATCTTGACATCACATCCAATACACTACGATTCTCAATAAACCTAGAAGAGGCGCACACAGAACCTGTTAAAGCCCTGGACGACCAAAACGAAAGTTTACTGATTGTCGCAAGTACTAGCGATGTAAGTCTCAGGTTAAGACCAAATACACCTACCCTGAAGCGGACTCCCATAGACACATATACATACTACCAATGGGATTCTGCGGGGTCTATCCAGAGCGAAGCTGTTTTCCGTACCATCGGTAAAACACAACCTCCTATCGCACTTGCATAAGTATCCAATACTTAAACATATGAGAACTGTGCCGTTATGCCCTCACAACGCGCACAAGTGCAATACTAGTCTATTCCGTATTATCGATGTCCAGTCTCGATAATACTACGACTAGGGATATTTAATGATTAAACCTTTATGGATTGATACTGTCTCATATCATCTCAATCCGGAACTAATCATATGGACTTTTACCATTTATATATATCAAAGTAATTACATTACAAAACGGTAAAAGGCAATTTCATTACTACATAGTTAATTTCGTACAAAAAACACAATGTCTTTTACAAACAGTGACGCTATGGGTCATAACTGTCCAACAATCTCCCACTTGGCCTATAGCCAGTCACTCAAGCATCTAATACCTGAACTATGTATATGTCGCTCAAACTTTTGCTGGGGAATAGCTTTCGTCAGCGGGTCTGCTATGTTGTCATCTGATGCGACCTTCTCGACCTTTACATCGCCACGATGTATGATCTCACGTATCAGATGGAAACGTCGAAGAACATGCTTGGATCGTTGATGAGACCGCGGTTCCTTAGCCTGCGCTATAGCCCCGTTATTGTCACAATACAATGGAACGGGGTCAGCTGCTAACGGAACTACTCCTAATCCAATTAGGAATTTTCGGATCCAAACTGCTTCTTTTGCTGCTTCAGCTGCAGCAATATACTCCGCTTCAGTTGTTGAATCGGCAACAGTCTCTTGCTTAGAAGATTTCCAGCTTACTGCTCCGTTGTTCAAACAAAATATGTACCCGGATTGCGACTTAGAGTCGTCTTTATCGGTTTGGAAACTTGTATCGGTATACCCAGTCACCTTAAGTTCTCCATCTCCATAAATTAAGAAGGCATCCTTAGTTCGTCTAAGATACTTAAGAATGCTCTTAACCGCCATCCAGTGACCTTCACCTGGATCGGCCTGATATCGACTACACATGCTCAAAGCATAGGAGACATCAGGTCGCGTACATATCATGGCATACATGATCGATCCGACTGCCGAGGCGAACGGTATCCGACTCATGTTGTCTCTCTCATCTTGAGTTTTAGGACACATGTCCTTAGATAGATAGACACCATGTGACACAGGCAATAGTCCCCTCTTGGACTGATCCATGTTGAATCTCTTCAACACTTTGTCAATGTACGTGCTCTGGG
>SKCR01014075.1:0-41907 GCA_019454045.1 Zanthoxylum bungeanum | reverse complement strand
AACAATTCTATCCATGTAAAATGTGCATTTGTCAGAGTTGGCATACAATTATTCTTTTCGTAAAACATCAAGTACATGCTCCAAATGCATTACATGCTCATCTACTGTTTTACTATAAACTAAGATGTCATCAAAATAAACCACAACAAACTTACCTAAAAATGCACGCATAACATGATTCATCAATCTCATAAATGTGCTAGGTGCGTTTGAGAGACCAAATGGCATAACTAACCATTCATACAAGCCATACTTAGTCTTAAATGCAGTTTTCCACTCATCTCCCTCTCTCATGCGAATTTGATGGTATCCACTCTTTAAATCAATCTTACTAAAATTTTTGAAACCATGCAATTCATCCAACATGTCATCTAGTCTAGGAATGTGGTGACAATACTTTACCGTAATATTTGTGATAGCTCGACAGTCAACGCACATACGCCACGTCCCATCTTTCTTAGGAACTAGAAGCACTGGTACTGCACAAGGACTCATGCTTTCCCTTAGATACCCCTTGTCCATCAACTCCCGTACTTGCCTTTGTAGCTCATTTGTCTCCTCGGATTGCTCCTATAAGCCGGTCTGTTAGGAATGACTGCTCCAGGTATGAAGTCTATCTGGTGTTCAATACCTCTAATGGGTGGAAGCCCACTAGGTATGTCCTCTGTCAGTATGTCACTGTAATCCTGTAAAAGAGATGAAATAGACACAGGAAGCAAAGGGTCAGAGTTAGTAAAATAAATATGAGGCTCCTTATAGACTAACAATAACATGAGCTTGCTAGCCTTGAACGCTTTCCTTGCTTCACCCTCACCCATGTAGAAACTCTTTTTAACTCTCCATTTTGTTTCCCCCTTACGTTCACTCACACTCCCCTTGGAAACTCCCACGGCCTTGGCCTTATTTTTCTCACCAGATACACCAATCTCACTAGTCTCACCCAATGTGGTGTTTCCCTTCGCTCTCTCTTTGTCACGCTCAAGTTGCAACTTAACCTGATCTTCATGGACTTGTGTAGGTGCAAGTGGGTATAATGTAATGGGTTTTCCCTTATGCTGGAAAGAGTACTTGTTCTTGAACCCATCATGAATAACCTTCTTATCAAACTGCCACGGCCTGCCCAAAAGAATATGTCCTGCATGCATCGATATCACATCACATAGGACATCATCTGTGTATGGCCCAATGGTAAACTCAACAATACCTGCTTTGTCACTTATTTCCCCACAATCATTTAACCACTGCAACTTGTAAGGCTTCGGGTGTCTTAAGCAACTCAACCCCAATCGCTCAATCAAAGCTGTGCTAGCAACATTAGTACAACTGCCCCCATCTATGATCATACTACATCCCTTGCCATTCACACGACACCTAGTATGGAATATATTCTCCCTCTGCTGCACACTCTCATCCTCTACAACATGTGCACTCAAAGCACGCTTGACAACTAAGGATAAGTTATCCAGCGGGTATGCAGCTCCCTCATGGTCACTAGCATCCTCCAACTCTGGCATCTCCTCCTCAACCTCACTATCGGTAGAGTACACCTCTCCACTCTTTTTATCAATCACTAAGGTACGCCTATTGGGATATTGTGAAGCATAGTGTCCCATGCCCAAACATTTGAAACACTTTACATCCTTAGTCTCTAGTAGTTGCTCCCTCAGGTTTTGGTCTAGTCTTGATCGGTTATGCAGCCTCTTTACCCTTGAAACTAGGTTCGGCCCTAGGCTTATTAAAGCCTCCACTGAATTCGCCTCTAGGCTTGTCAAAGCCTCTATCTCGCTTCTCATTCGGAACCCATTTCCCTTTCCATGAAGAAGTATCCTGAGTACCAAATCTGGATGTTGACTTTTTCTTGAGTTACCTTTCTATCTTGATAGCCATGTGAAGCATATCCTCCAAATCAACATAATGATGCAACTCCACCATGTTTGCAATCTCTCTATTCAAGCCCCCTAGAAACCGTGCCATAGTAGCTTCTGCATCCTCAACTACATTTGCCCTGATCATGGCAACTTCCATCTCTGTGTAATAGTCCTCAATACTTTTGGTCCCCTGATACAGATGTTGTAGTTTCTGATATAACTCTCTATAGTAATGGCTGGGTATAAATCTCTTTCTCATGAGACCCCTAAGTTCTGCCCATATCTGAACCGGTCTCTCATAGTTTCTCCTCCGAGTAGAGAGAAGCTGATCCCACCAAATCATAGCATAATCGGTAAACTCAATTGCTGCCAGACTGATCTTCTTCTCGTCTGAGTAGTGATGACAATTGAAAATCAATTCTATTTTCTTTTCCCATTCTAAATAAGCTTCAGGATCATTCTTGCCTTGGAATGTTGGTATCTTGATCTTGATGCTACCTAGATCACCATCTACATCTCCTCGCCTACCATATCCTCTCCGATCATAATCCCCTCTTCTGGCATCAAATGCACCTCTATCATCAAACCATCTATCCCTCCTATCATTCCTCCTATCAAACCTCCTATTAGGCCTCCTATCATGCCCAGGCTGAAATCTCTCCTCCACATCATCAAAACCATCAGAATCATCAAACTCATTTTCAGCTTCCTCTTCATCTGGTGGTACATACTGTGGTGGTAGACGGCGAGGTGGCACATTGTGAGGTGGTGGTACATTCTGAGGTGGTGGTACTCAGGGACCGCTACCAGTTTGAATACTCTCTACACTCTTGGACAATCTCTCCAAAGCAGTATTCATGTTCTCCATCATATCTGTAAATTTCCTATCCAAAGCCTCAAGCTTTTCATCAGTAGTTAGACCTGCCATCTCAACACTAAAGAAACAGATTAGAAATAACAAGAAAGTAAAGCAAATATCTAAATCCTCACAATCTCACGTGTTTACACTCGAATGATATCACTCCACTCGTGTTTGCACTCTATTGGCTTTTACTGATACTGTGCTCACAATCACTGCCTTTTACCACTCTTGAGTTCGTCCTCAATTCAAATGTGAATCACACTCAATCCAAGAATATAAACCAAATGTAGTCCTCAAGCCAGCATGAAACACAAAGGTCTAATAATATATATGGGACAGGTGGAACAAAATGCGAACAGGAATAGCAACGACGAAGACTCAATCAATAATACTTAAACTAGAGTATTTGGAATAAAGAAGAGAAAATTTGGCACCGCTATAGAAAGTTTGATGGGATACCCTCCACGGGCACCTAAATGATAATATGGAACAAACTAAATTCAACAAAAAAAAAATCACTTTTTTACTCTTTTTTTTTTTTGATAACGTCAGATGCTGATACTGTGGTTCTGATTTCAGAGGCTAATTTAGGTTCTGATTTCAGAGGCTGATTTAGGTTCTGATTTCAGAGGCTGATTTTCAGGGTCTGATTTCAGAGGTTACTATTCAGTATCTGACTTCAGAGGCTACTGGTCAGGGTCTGATTTCAGAGGTTACTTTTCAGAGTCTGATTTTCAGAGGCTAATCTTCAGGGTCTGATTTCAGAGACTAAGTTTCAGGGTCTGATTTCAGAGTCAGATTTCAAAGGTTAAGTTTTTAGAGTCTGATTTCAGAGGTTGAGTTTCAGGGTCTGAATTCAGAGTCAGATTTCAATTTCACTAGGGTTTTAGAAACAAATCACACACACGCCGCCAAAGAACATGCTTATTTCTTAAACATATGCTGAAGAACATAATGACTATGACGAACTGATAGGAAGAACATAACAGAAACCCAGAACTGGAAAATGATAAAGATGACTGATATGCAACTATGACGAACTGATAGGAAGAACAAAACAAACCCAGATCAAGAAATAAACAAAACAAAAACAGAAACAATATCCAACAAGAAATGAATCGAAAATAACAAAGAACAAAATAAAAACATAATCACACAAAAGTAAAGATGGAAAAATCAGACCTTGGAACCCTGAGCTCTAGATACCAAATGACAAGAAACCCATGGTTTGTATACACCATTGCATGTACCTAGCGAGCCATGGGTAGATGTATCAATGGACTTTATATTGGGTTTACCTAGGACTATGCGGGGTAGAGATTCCATTTTTATAGTGGTTGATAGGTTCAGTAAAATGGCACACTTTATATGTCATAAGACTGATGATGCCACTAACATTGCTGACTTGTTCTTTAGAGAAGTAGTACGACTCCATGGAATTCCACAGAGTATAGTTTCAGATCGTGATGTTAAATTCCTTAGTCACTTTTGGAAAGTTTTATGGGGTAAGTTGGGAATTAAACTTTTGTATTCTACTACTTGTCACCCCCAAACTGATGGACAAACCGAGGTGGTTAATAGGACTTTGACTCAGTTATTGCGTACTATTATCACTAAGAACTTAAAAACTTGGGAGGATTGTTGTCTTTTATTGAATTGCATATAACCGTAGCATTCATTCTTCTACATCTTATTCACCATTTCAAATTGTTTATGGTTTTCAGCCACTAACTCCATTAGATCTGTTACCATTACCTGTTGATGAGCATGCAGGGTTAGATGGCAAAAGAAAAGCTGATTTGGTGAAACACGTACATGAGAAAGCAAGAGAGCACATATAGAGAAAGAATGAGCAATATGCTTCTCATACCAATAAGGGAAGAAAACGTGTGGTATTTCAGCCTGGTGATTGGGTTTGGGTACACATGCGCAAGGAGCGGTTTCCTTAACAACGTAAATCCAAGCTACAACCAAGAGGAGATGGTCCATTTCAAGTCTTGGAGCAGATTAACGATAATGCGTACAAACTGAATTTACAAGGTGAGTATAATGTGTCTGCTACATTTAATGTTTCTGACTTAACTCTTTTTTATGTAGGTACAGATTCGAGGTCGAATCCTTTTCAAGAGGGAGGGAATGACACGAATCCAGGCACTCAAGGAACATTAGATGTCACGACCAGTAACATGTGAGCCTTTGCAAGTTCCAACAGGGCCAATCACACGCCAGAAAGCTAAGAAGATCAGAGACGCAATGGCGGAACTAGCACAGAGTGCCATGGCTGAGTGTGACAGACAACCCCAGGGCATATTGGCGTCACCTGAGGGCTTCAATGGAGTGGGCCAAAGCTATTTCACGTGGCCCAAGTCATTCTAGAAGACGCCCAATAGCCGATTTTGAAGATATGAGCATTTTGAAGAATTTGGCCATTTTATGCCTTGTATGTAATTCGGCCAAATGGGCTTGTATTTTGACCTTTTGCTTGACATTTTGACTCTAGTTAGGCTATTTGTAACTTAGTTAACTAGATCATTTGGGTCAAATTGGATTAGAACTAAGTAGTTTGACAAGAAACCCACTTGGATTCGAAAATCCAAGCAAACCCCAAGCAACGGACAGAACCCCAAGAACCGTGAATTTGATTTTGTGGAAACAAAACCCTTCCAAGGCCACGAAGAAGACCCACAAAGAACTTGCCCTTGAGAACCTTTAAGATGAATCCTTGTAGTGTTTTGCTAGCAATGGAGGCGCCACTAAGTTTGCCAAAACTTAGATAAGTCGATTCAAACTTGAAAAGGGGAATCCCTCCCTTACAAGAATTCCTTGTAGTGTTTAAGCTTTTGAGTTTTATAATTTCGTTGATTGTTTTTCCAAATGAAAAAGAAAGAAAGCTTAAATAGTGATACAAAAGAAACCCTAAAGGCATAAAGACAACAATGCCCTTAAATACGAAATTACAAAAATACCAAGTCTTTAAGTCTTCAAATGCCTAGGAAGCTTTATTCTAAACTGGTTTGGGACCAAGTGAAATGGCTTTGGGCCCTTCCATCGAAGCCCACATGCGTCTCTATTTGTTTGTTGCAGTCGGCCATAAAACTCTGAACTAATCCCGCCATTGCTTCTCTGAGTCTTTTGGTCCTCTACCTCGTAATTGGCCCTTCTGGTACTTGTAATGGGTCTTTTGCTTTGTTGTCGGCCTGGATCATGTCATAGTTAGTTAAAGGACCTATTATGCATTCTTTATAAATGATGTCATTTTTGTTGACTTTTTCTTTTTGATCTTTTTACCACTTGCATAAAGATCTTGGAGGGGATATTTGTAATATTTAGTAAATGACTACTTAGGGCTTTAGCTTTATGTAGCCATTGGGTAGTTTTAGGACCTTTTGGTCTTTTTACCTTTTGAAGGGCATTTTAGTAAATGGCTATGGCCGAATTTCAAGCTTAATGGAGGGATTCCCGTATGTTTCAGCTTTGACTTATCTAAGGCGTGGAAACCTTGGTTGCGTCTCCGTGCTAGTAGAACACTGCAAGGAATCATCTTAAGGGTTCTCAAAGACAAGTTCTCTGTGCGTCTTCTTTGTGGCCTTGGAAGGGTTTTGTTCATACAAAATCGAATTCGCGGTGCTTGGGGTTCTATCCGTTGCGAGGGGTTTGCTTGGCCTTAAACATCCAAGTGAGTTCCACGTCACTCATGATCGGGGTTTCAAGTTTCATTGGTGGTGTTCTAAGGATCGCCTCACACATCTTTATTTTGCGGATGACCTCATGATTTTTTTTAAGGCGGATTCCTCCCCGGTCTCTCTGATCAAGGATTGTCTTTGGCAGTTTAGTGGTTTATCAGGCTTAGTCCCGAATCCAGCTAAGAGTCATCATTTCTCCTCCGGTATCTCTCTTAACCTTAAGGGCCGGCTGCTTCATGTTTTGGGTTTCCAAGAGGGTATTCTTCCAGTGCGGTATCTGGGAGTTCCTTTGATTTCTTCTAAGCTACGGGCCTCAGATTGTGCTTCTCTTGTTGATCATATTGTCAGGAGTGCCAAGAGTTGTAGTAGTAAGTTTTTTTCGTATGCGGGGGGCGACTTCAACTAATAAAATCTATTTTGTTGTCCATTCAAGTTTATTAGTCTTCTTTATTTATTCTTTCTAAGTTTGTTATTAGGAAGGTGGAGACGACTCTCAGATCCTTCCTTTGGAAGGGTAGTGAGCTCACTTCTTCAGGGGCGAAAGTGGCTTGGAGTAAAGTTTGTTTACCTCTGAAAGAGGGGGTTTGGGGATCAAAAGATTGGACACTTGGAATAAAGTGGCATTTGTTAAGCACTTATGGTTTCTTTGCTCTGGCCAGGTTTCCTCTTGGTCGAATTGGGTTCAGTCTTACTTGTTCTGGGGGAGAAGCTTTTGGGAGGTGTCATGTCCTGTAGATTGTTCTTGGAGTTGGCGAAAGATCTTGGAGCTTCGTTCTTGGACCCGTCGGAGGATGAGAGTTAGGATTGGGAATGGTGAGAAGACGTTATTGTGGTTTGATTACTGGCATCCTCTTGGTCCGATTGTGGATACGTTGTGTGAGAGAGTGATTTAAGACTCTGGCTTGGATAGGATGGCTACAATTACTTTCATTATTTCTGATTATTCTTGGCATTGGCCTCCAACTAGATCTGTTGCCCTTATTGATTTGGCCCAGTCTCATCTATCAGATCATTCTAGCATGAGGGAGGATGAGCTGGTTTGGGATGATGACAGTAGATGGAGGTTTTCAGTGGATAGTGCCTGGAATGCTATGCGGACAAGGGGTCCATTGATGCGTTGGTCTTGAGTTGTTTGGTTTCGGAAGGATATCTGATATGATCCAGGATACCCTCCAGAGGGTATCGACGACAGAGTTTAATTGGGCTTATTGTGGGTTAATTTGTATTCAATCTTCAAGTCCAAGATAACTTTCAAACCTAAAGAATCGGATTGAAATAGATGAGAATGACGCAAGCCCAATATAGAAGCAGTTTTGACAAATAAGCCGAATCAAGTCCGACAACAAAAATTCGGCCAAGACAAGACTTAATGGGCTTGAGACACATAATTTGGGCCTTGTTACATGAAGGCCACGAAATTTAGGAGCTTTTAGTGCAAGGAGACAACTTTAGACATTTTGGGAACAATTGTCACATTTGTGAACTTATTAGGCACCTTTGTTGGATTTTTTTGATTTTGTTGTTTTTCCTTTATTGAATTTATGGGAAAATTTTTTATTAAGTTTCTATTACTTTTGACTTTCTTGTAAAGTTGTCTAGGTTGTTAAATGACCATTAAAGGCATAACTTTTAATTAGCCATAAGTTAGCAATTTAGGGTGTTTTGGTCTTTTGCACTATTATGGTTTCTTTTATTGTACTGTATATTGTAACATTTATCTAAGGCGTGGCAACCTTAGTGGTGTCTCCGTGCTAGCAGAACACTTCAAGGAATCATCTTAAGGGTTCTCAAAGACAAGTTCTTTGTGGGTCTTCTTTGTGTCATTGGAAGGGTTTTATTCCTACAAAATCAAATTCTCGGTTCTTGGGGTTCTGTCCGTTGCGAGGGGTTTGCTTGGCCTAATCCTCCAAGTGAGTTCCGCGTCATTTGGTATCAGAGCTTAGGGTTCCAAGGTCTGATTTTTCTATCTTTACTTTGTGTTTTTGATTTAGTTTTTATTGTGTTTTGAGATGGAAAGAGAATTTGAGACCATGGATAGAAATTTTCATAATAATTTGGTCTTCGTCTTTCGTACGAGATGTCGCATCAACTCTAGAGCGTGTAGTATGATCATCAACAGAAAAGATCCTACTAATTTTGCTAGTACTACACTAGTGGAAAAATTGGGATTACCATTGATACCTATGGATAGACCTTACATTTGGATGAGTGAATTTGGCGAGGTTGAGGTTAGTCATAGAGTTGTGGTAAGTTTTTCTATTGAGGAAAAATATATTGATGAGGTAGTTTGTGATGTAGTTCCTATGAGTACTACCCATATATCATTCGGCAAACTTGGTATAAATTTAACAAAGTGGTTTATGACATGGACAAGAATAGGTATAAGGTCAAATATGGTGAGAAAGTCATTGCTATCATTCCTTTAACACCACAACAAGCATATGATGATGAGTTGTATTTTCAAAGAAGTACGAGTAGTGAGAGACATGATAATGTTGATAAAGTACATTAAATGGAGCCATCGGAAAATGACATGGGTAATGATATTGTTGAAGAATTTGTTTTAAATGAGATTGTAAGACAACAAGTTGGGAAAGTAGCCGAGAGTTTTAATGAAAGAGAGATCATTAGCGAGGCTAAAATGAGTGAGAATGTTTGTGATGCCATGAGCATTGAGGGAGTAAACACTTGTGAGACCGAGAGTTGTGGGTGTGTTGTTGTGAGTGACATGGTGAGTGGAAATACATGTGAGATTATGAGCATTGAGGCAATAAACACTTGTGAGGTAGTGTGCTTTGAGGTTGAAAAATATAGTGAAGCTGAGCATGTGTGTGAGGTCTTTGCAAGTAAGGTTGAGATAGTGGCCATGGGTGATGATGAAGCCGTGAAAGCGAGTGAAAATGAAGTGGATGTGGTAGTGAAGTTTTTACCTAACACAAACTCTAGTATTTATGTTTATTCATTGCAGGTGCACGTGGTCAAGTATGATTTATTTATTTTCCAAGATCATCATTTAATTGATTTTTTCATAACTATCTATCGTTCGGGTTCAGATTCGAGGACGAATCCATTTCAAGAGAGGGAGAATGATATGATCCAAGGTACCCTCCAGAGGGTCCTCGACGACAGAGTTCAATTGGGCTTATTGTGGGTTAATTTGTATTCAATCTTCAAGTCCAAGACAACTTTCAAACCTAAAGAACCGGATTGAAAATAGATGAGAATGACGCAAGCCCAATATAGAAGCAGTTTTGACGAATCAAGCTGAATCAAGTCCGACACTAAAAATTCGGCCAAGACAAGACTTAATGGGCTTGAGACAAATAATTTGGGCCTAATTACATATAGGCCACGAAATTTAGGAGCTTTGGTGCAAGAAGACAACTTTAGACATTTTGGGAACAATTGTCACATTTGTTGACTTATTAGGCACCTTTGATTTTGTTGTTTTTCCTTTATTGAATTCTTTGGCAAAGTTTTTGATTAAGTTTCTATTACTTTTGACTTTCTTGGAAAGTTGTATAGGTTGTTAAATGACCATTAAGGGCATAGCTTTTAATTAGCCATAAGTTAGCAATTTAGGGTGTTTTGGTATTTTGCACTATTAGGGTTTCTTTTATTGTACTATATATTGTAACATTTATTTCTTAATGAAAAAGAATCATCAATTTCGAAATTAGCTTCATCTTGAAAGCTTGGCTTTGTCCAAAAATTGCTTAAGGGAGGGATTCCCCTTATTTCATGCAATCGACTTATCTAAGGCTTGGCAACCTTAGTGGCGTCTCCGTGCTAGCAGAACACTTCAAGGAATCATCTTAAGGGTTCTCAAAGACAAGTTCTTTGTGGGTCTTCTTTGTGGCCTTGGAAGGGTTTTGTTCCTACAAAATCAAATTTGCGGTGATTGGGGTTCTATCCGTTGCGAGGGGTTTGCTTGGCCTTAAACATCCAAGAGAGTTCCGCGTCACTATCCCGCGCCAATCTTTTCTGCTTTGGATGTCTATTCAAGGAGGCCTATGTAAACAGGATAGTCTGATGAGGTTCGATATCTCTGCTTGCTCGCGTTGTATCCTCTGTGGTTGTTCTGGTGAGGATATTGATCATATTTTCTTCAATGTAATTTCTCTTCGAGCGACTGGTCGACTGTGCTGGTTATATGTGGGTTAGATTGGAGATCTCGTGATTGGCTTCAGACTGCTGAGTGGATGTATCAGTTTACCGATGGCTCTTTTCATCATCTTCTTGTTCGGCTGTCATTTGCTACGTCAGTTTACCATATCTAGAGGGAGAGGAATACCCGCACCCATGATGGGCCTCATCTCCCTGTTTTTGTTCTTCTTAGTGATATTGTTTTTGATGTTCGGAATCGTGCTAGCTTATTGCGGAAGGTGAAACCATCTTATGACAATAAATGGCTTCACATCTCTGCTTGTCCTCTCTAGTTGTCTGGGGTATGCCCCTTTTCTTTTGTATAGTTTTGTTTTGGTTAATATACTTACTTTAACAAAAAAAAATGGTAGTGAGCTTACTTCCTCAGAGGCGAAGGTGGCTTGGTGCAGAGTTTGTTTACCTTTGGAAGAAGGGGGCTTGGGGCTTAAGAGTTTGGAAACTTGGAATAGAGCATCCATTGTTAAGCATTTATGGTTTCTTTGCTCTGGTCATGTCTATCTTGGTCAAATTGGGTTCAGTCTTATCTGCTACGAGGGCGTAGCTTTTGGGAGGTGTCATGTCCTGGAGATTGTTCGTGGAGCTTGTAGAAGATTTTGGAGCTTCGATCCTGGGCTCGTCGGAGGATGAGATTCAGGAGTAGGAATGGTGAGAAGGCTCTATTGTGGTTTGATAACTGGCATCCGCTGGGTCCGATTGTGGATACTTTGGGTGAGAGAGTCAGTTATGACTATGGCTTGGATATGATGGCTATAATAGCTACCATTATCTCAGACTCTTCTTGGTGTTGGCCTCCGGCTAAATTTGCTACCCTTGTTGAGTTGGCTTGGCCCTGTCTGTCGGATCCTTCTAGCTTGAGGGAGGATGAGATGGTATGGGAGGATGATGGTGGAGGGATGTTTTCAGTTAGTATTGCTTGGAATGCTATGAGGATGATGGGCACTTTAGTGCATTGGTATCGCATTGTTTGGTTTCGTAAGGCTATTTCGCGCCATTCTTTTCTGGCCTGGTTGACTATTCAGGATGGCCTTTGTACTCAGGATCGGTTGATGATTTTCGGTATTTTTTGCTTGCTCGAGATGTGTCATATGTAGCTGTTCGGGTGAGGATGTTGATCATATTTTCTTTCAATGCTCATACTCCTCGCGGGTTGGACGACGATGTTAGCCATGTGTGGGTTAGAATGGAGTTCTCGAGATTGGACGCAGATTGTTGAGTGGATGTGTTAGTACACCATAGACTCCTTATGTCATCTTATTTTTCGGCTTTCATTTGCAGTCTCAGTTTACTATAGCTGGAGGGAGAGGAACGCCCGTACTCATGATGTGCCTCCTCGCCCGACTAGTGTTTTTTTTAATAAAGTAAGTATATTAACCAAAGCTATACAAAAGCAAAGGGGCATACCCCAGAACACTAGAGAGGACAGACCCTCCTAGCAAAAACGTCGCACGGCTACAAACAAAACAAGATCATCATAAGATGTCATCGGGCAGGTGCTAGGAGAGGTGAAGCCATTTATTATCATACGATGGTTTCACCCTCCACAATAAACTAGCACGAGTCCGGACAATAAACACAATATCACTAAGCAGAGCACTGACGACAGGGCGAGGAGGCACATCATGAGTGCGGGCATTCCTCTCCCTCCAGATATGGTAAACTGACGCAGCAAACGAAAGCCGAACAAGAAGATGACATAAGGAGCCGTCGGTGAACTGATACATCCACTCAACAGTCTGTAGCACAAGAACTCCAATCTAACCCACACAAGGCCAGCACAGTCGTCCAAACTCACGAAGAGAAATAGCATTGGAAGAAAAGGTGATCAATATCCTCACCTGAGCAACCACAAAGGACACATCGCGAGCAAACGGAGACACCGAACCTTATCAAATGATCCTCGGTACAAAGGCCACCTTGAATAATCATCCAAAGCATAAAAGAATGGTGCAGGATAGCTTTACGAAACTAGAAAACCCGATATGAACGCATCATGGTGCCTCTCATCCTTATAGCATTCCAAGCACTATTCACTGAAAACCTCCCTCTACTGTCATCCTCCCAAACCAACTCATCCTCCCTCATACTAGAAGGATTTGACTGATGGGACCAGGTCAACTCAACAAGGGCAGCAGACCTAGCAGGGGGCCAACGCCAAGAAGAACTAGATTTAATAGAAGCTAATGTAGCCATCTTATCCAAGCCAGAGTCATAAATAACTCTCTCACCCAACGTATCCATAATCTGACCCAGAGAATGCCAGTTATCAAACCACAACATCGTCTTTTCACCATTCCCTATCCTAAACCTCATTCTCCGACGAGCCCAAGAACGAACCTCCAAAATCTTCCGCCAGCTCCAAGACAATCTCCAGGACAAGGTGAAACCATCTTATGATAATAAATGGCTTCACCTCTCCTAGTATCTGCCTGATGACATCTTCTGATGGTCTTGTTTTGTTTCTAGCCTTTTGGCTTTTCTGCTAAGAGGGACTGTCCTGACGCGGAACTCACTTGGATGTTTAAGGCTAAGCAAACCCCTCGCAATGGATAGAACCCCAAGCACTGTGAATTTAATTTTGTAGGAACAAAACCCTTCCAATGCCACAAAGAAGACCCACAAATAACTTATCTTTGAGAACCCTTAAGATGATTTCTTGTAGTGTTCTGCTAGCATAGAGATGCCACTAAGGTTACCACGCCTTAGATAAGTTGATTGCATGAAATAAGGGGAATCCCTCCCTTAAAGCAATTTTGGACAAAGCCAAGCTTTCTAGATGAAGCTAATTTCGAGATGTCATCTTCTTGTTCGGCTCTCGTTTGCTGCGTCAGTTTACCATATCTGAAGGGAGAGGAACGCCCACACCCATGATGGGCCTCCTCGCCGTGTTTTTATTCTTCTTAGTGATATTATTTTTGATGTTCGGACTCATGCTAGCTTATTGCGGAAGATGAAACCATCTTATGATAATAAATGGCTTCACCTCTCTTGGCACTTGCCCGATGACATCTTCTCTTGATCTTTTTTTACTTGTAGCCTTTCTGCTTTTCTTCTAGGAGAGCCTGCCCTCTCTAGTTGGCTGGGGTATGCCCTTTTGCTCTTGTATAGTTTTGTTTTGGCTAATATACTTACTTTATCCAAAAAAAAAAATTCATTAAGAAAGAAATGTTATAATATATAGTACAATAAAGGAAACCCTAATAGGTGCAAAAATACCAAAACACCCTAACTTGCTAACTAGTGGCTATTTAAAGGCTATGCCTTTAATAGTCATTTGATAATCTAGACAACATAACATAAATGTCAAACAAGGTGGCTAAAGTCATCAACAACTTTGCCAAAAAATTCAACAAAAGGAAAAACAACAAAACCATAAAAATCCAACAAAGGTGCCTAATAAGTCAACAAATGTGACAATTGTTCCCAAAATGTCTAAAGTTGTCTCCTTGCACCAAAAGCTCCTAAATTTCGTGGCCTTCATGTAACAAGGCCCAAATTATGTGTCTCAAGCCCATTAAGTTTTTTCTTGGCCGAATTTTTGGTGTCGGACTTGATTCAGCTTGATTCGTCAAAACTGCTTCTATTGGGCTTGCGTCATTCTCATATATTTCATTTCGGTTCTTTAGGTTTGAAAGTTGTCTTGGACTTGAAGATTGAATACAAGTTAACCCACAATAAGCCCAATTGAACTCTGTCGTTGAGGACCCTCTTGTGGGTACCCTGGATCATATCATTCTCCCTCTCTTGAAATGGATTCGTCCTCGAATCTGAACCCGGATCATAGATAGTTATGACAAAATCAATTGAATGATGATCTTGACGTATAAATGAATCATACTTGACCACGTGCACCTGCAATGAAGAAACATAAATAGTAGAGAATGCGTTAGGTAAAAACTTCACTACCACATCCACTTCATTTTCACTCGCTCGCATGGCTTCAACATCACCTATGGCCACTATCTCAACCTTACTTGCAAAGACCTAACACACATGCTTATCTTCGTTATATTTTTCAACCTTAAAGCACACTGCCTCACAAATGTTTACTCCATCAATACTCATGGTCTCACAAGCATACTCGCGATGTATTCTCTGTGGTTGTTCAAGTGAGGATATCGATCATCTTTTCTTCCAGTGCTTCTTCTCTTCGAGGGTCTGGTCGACCGTGCTGGCTATGTGTGGGTTAGATTGGAGTTGCCGAGATTGGCTTCAGACGGTTGAGTGGATGTGTCAGTTTTCTGACGCCTCTTTACGTCATCTTCTTGTTCGGCTGTCTTTTGCTGCGTCAGTTTACCATATTTGGAGGGAGAGGAATGCCCGCACTCATGATACGTCTCTTCGGCCTGTTTCTGTTCTGCTTAGTGATATTTTTTTTGATGTTCGGAATCGTGCTAGCTTTTTACGAAAGGTGAATCCATCTTATGATAATAAATGGCTTCACCTATCCTGGAACTTGCCCGATGACATCTTCTGTTGATCTTATTTTGCTTGTAGCCTTTCGGCTTTTCTTCTAGGAGGGCCTGTCCTCTCTAGTAGTCTGGGGTATGCCCCTTTGCTCTTGTATAGTTTTCTTTTGGTTAATACACTTACTTTATCCACACAAAAAACACATTCATAACTCTTGGTCTCACAAGTGTTTACTCCTTCAATGCTCATGGCCTCATAAGCATTCTCACTCATTTTAGCCTCGCTAATGATCTCTCTTTCATTAAAACTCTCGGCCACTACCCCAACTAATTGTCGTACACTCTCATTTACAACAAATTCTTCAACAATCTCATTACACATGTCATTTTCTTATAGTTCCACAAAATGTACTTTATCGACATTACCATGTCTCTCACTACTGGTACTTATCTGAAAATACAAAAAATCATCATATGTCTGCTGTGGTGTCAAAGGAATGAGAGTAATTACTCTTTCACCATATTTGACCTTATACCTATTCTTGCCCATATCATAAGTTACCTTGTTAAACTTATACCAATGCTTGCCCAATGATATATGTGTAGTACTCATAGGAACTACGTCACAAACTACCTTATCAACATATTTTTCCCTAATAGCAAAACTTACCACAACTCTATGACTAACCTCAACCTCGCCAAATTCACTCATCCACATGTAAGGTCTATCCATAGGTATCAATGGTAATCCCAACTTTTCAACTAGTGTGGTACTAGCTAAATTGGTAGGATCTTTTCTACTGATGATCATACTACATGCTCTAATATGGATGTGACATCTCGTGCGAAAGACGAAGACCAAATTATTTTGAAAGTTTCTATCCATGGTCTAAAATTCTCTATCCATCTCAAAATAAACAGATTAGTAATGACAAATATGAAAGCAATTATATAACCTCACAATCTCACACGCTCATGTGTTTACACTCAAATACGTATCACTCCAATCCACTCGTGTTTACACTCAATATAATGTGAATATGACTTACCAAAGAAGCTCACAACAATGTGAACAGTCTTCAAGCTAGCATAAACAACAATAAACCAATATAGGGCAAACGGAGTAATGCGAGTAAGAATTACAAATACGTAGACTCAATTCAAAGAAGAACTACAACTAGAATAATTGGAATATAGAAATCATAAACAAGAACAACAAAAAAAAATTTGAACTTTTTTACTCTTTTTTTTATTATTTTATTATTTTTATTTTATTTTTTTGCTCTTCAGATCACTGGAGCTCTCAAAAACTTTCTAAGTGTTGACCAGTTTGGAGTCCGGTATGGTACCGGTATGGTTGCTTCCTGATTCCAGTAGCTATGTTTTACTCACAGGTTAACCGGTATGGATATCGGTATGGGTTTATGGAGACCGATATGTGACCTGTATGGGTCTATGGAGACCGGTATGGGACCGATATGGGTGCTTACCAATTCCAGTAGCTATGTAATCTCCAGGTAGACCAGTATTGAGGTCGGAATGGGACCGGTATGCCGATAACCGACAGATCAAAAATTCAAAAACACTAAAAAAACACAAAAACTAAGAATCAAGATGAACAAGTATCTTGATAACCAACAAACACAATAAAGACTAAATCAAAAAACACAAAGTAAAGATAGAAAAAATCAGACCTTGGAACCCCTAATTTCTCTGATACAAATGATGCGGAACACTCACTTGGATGTTTAAGGCCAAGCAAACCCCTCGCAACGGATAGAACCCCAAACACACAGCCCGAATTGATTTTTTTTTTTGGATAAGGTAAGTATTATAACCAAAGAAAGTTATACAAAGAGCAAAGGGGCATACCCCAGGCACTAGAGAGGACAGGCCCTCCTAGAAAAAAGCCAAAATGCTACAAAGCCAAAAGGCTACAAAAGAATCAACAAAGGATGTCATCGGGTAAGTGCCACGAAAGGTGAAGCCATTTATTGTCATAAGATGGATTCACCTTTCGTAAGGAGCTAACACGATTCCGAACATCAAAAACAATATCATAAAGAAGAGCAAACTCAGGCCGAAGAGGCATATCATGAGTGCGAGCGTTCCTCTCCCTCCAAATATGGTAGACTGACGCTGCAAAAGACAGACGAACCAGAAGATGACATAAAGAGGCTCCGGAGAACTGACATACCCACTCAACAGTCTGACACCAATCTCGGCGACTCCAATCTAACCCACACATGGCCAGCACAGATGACCAGACCCTTGAAGAATAGAGGCACTGGAAGACAAGATGATCAATGTCCTCACTCGAACAACCACAAAGAATACACCGCGAGCAAGCAGAGATGCCAAATCTCATCAGACTGTCCTGAGTACAAAGGCCACCCTGAATAGACATCCAAAAAGAAGAAATGAATGACGGGGAATTGCCTTCCGGAACCAAACAACTCGAGACCAATGCATCTGGGGTCTCCTTGACCTCATAGCATTCCAGGCACTATCCACAGAGAATCTTCCGTTTGTATCCTCCTCCCAAACCAGCACATCCTCCCTCAAACTAGAAGGAGACGGAAGATGAGACTGAGCCAAATCAATAAGAGCAGCAGATCTAGATGGGGGCCATTGCCAAGCAGAATCGGAGATAATGGATGCAACTGTAGCCATTCTATCCAAGCCAGAATCATAAATCACTCTCTCGCCCAACGTGTCCACAATCGGGCCAACAGGATGCCAATAATCAAACCACAATAACGTCTTCTCACCATTCCCAATCCTCACTCTCATCCGCCGACGGGACCAAGAACGAAGCTCCAAGATCTTACGCCAACTCCAAGAGCAATCTGAAGGACAAGGGACCTCCCAAAAACTTCTCCCCCGCAACAAATAAGAGTGAACCCAACTCGACCATGAGGAAACCTGGCCAGAACAAAGAAACAAATATGTTTAACAATAGCCGCTCTATTCCAAGAATCCAAACTCTTTATCCCCAGCCCCCCCTCCTGAAGAGGTAAACAAACTTTGCTCCAAGCCACTCTCGCCCCAGAAGAGGTGAGCGCACTACCCTTCCAAAGGAAAGAACGAAGAATCGTCTCCACCTTCCTCACAACAGACTTAGGAAGAATAAATAAAGAAGACCAATAAACTTGAATGGAGAACAAAACTGACTTAATAAGCTGAAGCCGACCTGCATAAGAGAGAAACTTACTACTCCAACTCTTGGCACGCAGAATAATACGATCCACAAGAGAAGCACAATCAGAGGCCCTGAATTAGTAGAGATCAACGGGACTCCCAGATACCTCACTGGAAGATTCCCAACTTGGAAACCCAAAATGAGACACAAGTGGCCTAGAAGGGTAGGAGAGATACCAGAAGAGAAGAATTGACTTTTAGCTGGGTTCGGGGTTAGACCTGATAAACCACTAAACTGCCCAAGGCATTCCTTGATCAAGGAGACAGAGGATGCTTCAGCTTTACAGAAAATCATAAGGTCATCCGCAAAGCATAGATGAGTAAGACGGTCCTTAGAACACCGCCAGTGAAACTGGAAACCCGGATTAGTAGCCATATTACGAAGAAGACCTGACAACACTTCCATAGCCAAAACAAATAGATAAGGAGACATGGGATCACCTTGTCGTAATCCCCGACCCCCAGAGAAGAAACCATGCAGCTCACCATTAATAGAGACAGAGAATCTAGTAGTAGTCATACACTCCTGAATCCAACCCACCATCCTCTCTGGAATACCAACTGTCCGCAGAACCTCAACCAGGAAATCCCAACGAACAGTGTCATAAGCTTTCATCAAGTCAATCTTAAGAGCACATCTCGGAGAACTGCCATTCCGGTGATAATTCCGAACCAATTCCTGACACAAAAGAATATTGTCGCTAATGCGCCTTCCCGTGACAAAAGCAGATTGATTATGACTGATTACTGAAGGGAGGATAATCTTGATTCTATTCGCAATCAGCTTAGCAATGCACTTGTAAATAGTATTACAACAAGAAATAGGCCTAAAATCCTTAACCTGGGAAGGATTAGGAATCTTAGGAATAAGAGCAATGGATGTAGCATTAACCTGCCTCAAAAGACGCCCAGAAGAAAAGAATGAGTGAATAGCACATAGGACATCATTCCCCACAATATTCCAACACTGCTTAAAGAAGCCCGAATTAAACCCATCTGGACCTGGAGCTTTATTGTCCTTCAACAACCGAACAAGACAGCCTTAATCTCCTCATCCGAAACCTCCTGAGAAAGAGCCACACTCTGCTCAGCAGTCACATGTCTAGTAATAGCAGAACGAAGGACCGCCCTATCAAAATCCTGCTGACCATGCTGAGGACCAAAAAGGGTCTCAAAAAAAGAAACAATCTCATCTCTAACCAAGACATCTTCCTCCACATGGGTCCCATCCTCCTTATTAATAGAAGTAATCTTACTACGACCGTGAAAACTCTTCATAGCCGTAAAAAAGAATTTAGTATTCTGATCCCCAAGGTTAAGCCACTGGACTCGAGATTTCTGTCTATTGAAGCCTTCTTCAGCACGACTCAAAACACCATAACTTAACGAAAGACGAGCTTCTTCAGCTAGCAGAGCAGGGTCACTAGGGTGGTCCTGTAAAGCACACTGCACTCTGTCCAGATCATTCCTAATCTCCAAGACTCGCCACGAAATCTTAGAGAAATGCTCAACATTAAATTTTTTCAAAGCCAACTTAACATTCTTCAGCTTACAACATAAACGGAACATCGGAGTACCATGAACATCAATATCCCATGCCCTATCCACAACAGAGAGAAAATCAGGATGATCCACCCAAAACTGAAAGAACTTAAAGGGGATAATCCTCTTAGGGAGCTCTGCAAGCTTAACAACCATAGGAGAGTGATCAGAAATACGGGGAGGAAGAAAGCGGGCAGAAGAGCCCGGGAAAAGACACTCCCAAGAAGAGTTAACAAGAACACGGTCTAACTTGCGCCAAATAGGAGACTGAATCTGCTTATTAAACCAAGTAAACTTACAACCAGAGAACTGAAGATCATCCAACCCAGCCTGACCCAAACAACAACCCAAATCATCTTTCCAAGCTGGCCAAGCCACAGAACCACCACAATGCTCAATCGGAGACCGGATGGCATTGAAATCACCCAAAACAAGCCACGGGGAATCATCAAAAGTACTACCACTAGTAATCAGGTCAGCCCAAAGTTCCCGCCGCTTCTCGTAGTCACACTCCCCATAAACCACTGAAACTACACAATTCCACATCCCAGAAATATGAGTCACACGACAATGAATAACTTGAGCTGAGGACTGAATAATGCTAACAACAACGTCACTAGGGTTCCAACAGACCCAGATACGACCAAAAGGGCTAATATCAGGGTGGCAAAAAAACTTCCATGAAGGATTTATCACACGAGAGACATTCATAAAATTAACCTCCTTAACCTTGGTTTCAACTAAACCACACAAAGAGAGCTTCTCATCACTAAGAAACCTCCTAACTTCAGCATGTTTTAAAGGGTCATTGAGACCCCTAATATTCCAACAACCAAAAATCATTAAAACAAATACAAAAAAGCCAAACCCACAGATCAGCGTCGACGACCCCCTTTAGGGGACTTCCTTTTACCACCAGAACTCTTTCTAGGTTTGTTACCATAAGCCAATTTCTTAGAATCCAGCGAGTCAATAGCCTTAATAGCCAAATTGTTAACCATAGGAGTGGACGAATCAAAAGCTACAGAAGGCGAGCCCTCATTTAACTCAGAATTTGGGAGATCCTCACCAAAATGTGAAGAATCAAGGGAACACTCCCTTTCAAAATACCATCTGTCTGCACAGAAACTGTCTCAGAAGAAACCACAGGCAAAGAAGGAATAACCAAAGTCGAGTCCAACTCATTAGCAGAACACACTCCCAAAACAAGATTTTTGTCAGCATTCAGAGGCAAAACTCCACCTGAACTTACAGGGGTCAAAGAAGTACCCTTACCTTTCTTGTTTTTAGTGACCGGGATCCAGGCCCCCTCCTGATCCTTAGTAGAATCAACCGTAGAGTCCTTATCTGTAGATGGAATAGGCTTGTGAATAACGGGCGGAGAAGGTTTTTTAACCTCCTTACTAGGAGCCTTTTTAGGGCAAGAATTCACCGAGTGACCAAAAACTTCACAAGTTGAACATTTCACAGGAACCCATTCAAACTCAACCCTAATAGGGACCCTAGTGCCATTAGGGTATTGGAAGACAATCTCCTCAGCAAGGGAATTCCGGGCATCAATCTCAACACAAACACGAGCAAAACTGAGTCGTTTCCTGGACAAGGTAATATGGTCAGCATTGAGAGGTCTCCCAACTGCACTCGCTACACAACTAATCCCTTTCGCCGTCCATAAAGGAAAAGGTAGGTCAAAAAGTCTGATCCAGACCGGGACCTTGAACAAATCCTCCTTAGTCAAAGATAAATTTGGATGCCAAAGTTTTAGAACCAAAGGTCTATTAGCCATATGCCAAGGGGCTCCATCCAACACCACACTAGCCTCTTGAAGGCTATTGAATCTAAACAAAAAGAAACCATTATCGGAGGTAAGAACTTCTAGCAAACCCATCCTTCCCCATAACTTGTGAGAAATAGAATTGACAGTTTGGAAGGGGAGACGTTTTCCCACAAAGTAACCTACTAAAGTATTCCTCCAGTACACACTTCCTTCTTCAATCACTTCAGCAGATGGGCACACGACAACCTTACCATCTATAATGTTAGGTTTGACATAATGTAAAGCAGTAGATGAATAAGTCGAATCGAAATGGTCAACTCCCAAAGAACCATTCAAAACAGATGCATAACTCTTAGGTCCACCAGAATATCCCCCACCTACTACTACATGAGACGCTGGCACAGCCTCCTGACTCACGCCAATCTCCAAACCATTCTTCACCTCCACTGCCCCAGAGTCCAAACTGCTAGCAGACCCCCCTGCACCAGCAGGTCTAGACACACTAACAACACCATCAAGCCCAGGAGATACACCCAAACCAGAGACATTAAACTTCAAGCCACCAGCAGCGCTACAAAGGCGCCAAGAACAGATTCAGAACCTACAGTTCCCCCATCAATCGCAAGACCAGAAACACAAACCAATTTAGAAGAACCAACATTCCCAACCGGTTTACCATTTCTACAAAGACCAGAATCACTGCCAACCGCAGCACCACAAACACTCAGACCTCCGACAATACCAGGACCAGAACCTACAAAACCCCTATCAATGCCAATGCCAGAAACCAAACAAACCTCATCTACCAAACCCACATCCCCAGCAACCAAACTACCAATAGAGCTCCCTACAACACCATGTTCAGAAGCACAAGCAGAGCAAACAGATTGTAACCCAAATCCAGACTTACAAGAACTCAAACAGCCAGTAAGACCATCTTCATTTCCAAGACCCGAATCACAAACAACTACACCATCAGTACCAGAATCAAAACCCAAACGCCGTTCGTTCTTCAAACTCACCTCACCATCGACCAAACAGCCAATAGAAGTACCAACACTGTCAATACCAGAGGTACCAGCAACGCTGACTGACTCAGAGGGAGCGCCATATCCAGACCGGCAAAGACCCAAACTTCCCGCAGGACCACCTTCTGAAGCATAAGGCTTGACACATGTCACGGACGCCGGCGCTGGATCTGAGACCGAAGAAGAGCTGACATAACCCGTCGAAGGCATCAATCGACCAGAATCAAGATTCACAGGAGACAAAGTGTTAACGGCCACAGAGACTGCCCTAACAGCTTTGCGGCCAGCACCAGGGAGCCGCGGCCCCACAACAGAGATACCAGACGGAGGCATAAAGGAAGGCTGGTGAGGAAGAAAACAAGGAGAGCAGAAAAGGCGAGGTAAAGGGGAAGGAGAAAAAAAGGGGGGAAACGGAAAGAAAAAAACCAAATCGATCTGAGAAAATAAGAGGAAAACGAAAAAGAAAATAGATCTAAGAAGATAACCGGGAAAAGAGAGGTGAAAGGCACGGGGTAAATCAGAAAACCCAGAGCCGATTTGAGAGAAACAAGGGTTTTCTAAAGAATCACGGCGATCCAGGACGGGAAACGCCGAGAGGGAGGGAAGGTTGAGAGCATTTCCTTCCCAGGCTTACAGGGAGTTTTCGTTCCGCGAATTTGATTTTGTAGGAACAAAACCCTTTCAAGGCCAAAAAGAAGACCCACAAAGAACTTGTCTTTGAGAACCCTTAAGATGATTCCTTGTAGTGTTCTCTAGCACGGAGACGCCACTAAGGTTGCCACGCCTTAGATAAGTCGATGCATGAAATAAGGGGAATCCCTCCCTTAAGCAATTTTGGACAAAGCCAAGATTTCAAGATGAAGCTAATTTTGAAAATTGATGATTAATTTCATTAAGAAAGAAATGTTACAATATATAGTACAATGAAGGAAACCCTAATAGGTGTAAAAATACCAAAACACCCTAACTTGCTAACTAATGGCTATTTAAAGGCTATGCCCTTAATAGTCATTTGATAATCTAGACAACATAACATAAATGTCAAACAAGGTGGCTAAAGTCATCAACAACTTTGCCAAAAAATTCAATAAAAGGAAAAACAACAAAACCATAAAAATCCAACAAATGTGCCTAATAAGTCAACAAATGTGACAATTATTCCCAAAATGTCTAAAGTTGTCTCCTTGCACCAAAAGCTCCTAAATTTCGTGGCCTTCATGTGACAAGACCCAAATTATGTGTCTCAAGCCCATTAAGTTTTGTCTTGGCGAATTTTTGGTGTTGGACTTGATTCGGCTTGATTCGTTAAAACTGCTTCTATATTGGGCTTGGGTCATTCTCATCTATTTCAATCTGGTTCTTTAGGTTTGAAAGTTGTCTTGGACTTGAAGATTGAATACAAGTTAACCCACAATAAGCCCAATTGAACTCTGTCGTCGAGGACCCTCTGGTGGGTACCCTGGATGATATCATACTACCTGTGAGGTTTTTGGTCATTCGTTGAATTCTTGCCCTATGAAGGCTTCTAGTAGGGAGGATAACAAGCCTTCTCAGTCCTGGGTTCCTAAGTCCTCAACTCCTACTACGGGTGCAGCTGTTACGGTTGAGGAGGTTAAGGATAAGGAGGGTGCATGGATTTTGGTCTCTAAGAAGAAGAGAGGTAAGGCGGCGACTATGACCACTCCCGTTAATACGAGTGGCGATGTGATTCCGGGTTATACCATTGACATGGTTTTTGTTTTGGGTGAGTGCTCTTTTAGGGTCTGTTTGGTTCAACGGAGGGGAGGGGAGGGGAGGGATTTTAATGGAGGGGAGGGAAGGGGAGGGGAGGGGAGGGGAGGGATTTTAATTAAATATATGTTTGGTTCAAGGAGGGGAGGGGAGGGGATGTGAGAGTTTTTAATTAAATATATGTCTGGTTAAAGAAGAGAGGAGAGAGATTTTAAAACTAATTTACTATTTTATCCTTATAGCATTTTATAAATAAATTTAAAACAATATAGGCTTATATTATCTTTGAATTAAACAAATAATAAAATTAAAATTAAAAGCTCTACATAATATGTGTTATTAAAAATAAAATAAAAACAAATATAAGATAAGAGAATAAAAAGAATTGAATGGTGAAGCAAATATAAGAGATATTTGTAATTAAGATAATTTTGGATTTTAATGTATAAGTAGGGATAATTTAGTCAATGCATTTAATATTTAATTACTCACTTTCTCTCCCCTCCAAAACCCCCCACTTTTGGAGGGGAGCAAAAATTGGCTTAGGAGGGATTTTGCTCCCCTCCCCTCCCCTCCAAAAAATTGAACCAAACAATCATTATTTAAAATAATCCCTTCCCTCCCCTCCCCTCCCCTCCAAAACCCCCCAACCAAACAGAGCCTTAAGAGTCTGGAACCGAATTTGGTTGTTACTTCTATGCTAGTTGATACTTCTAAGGAAGTTGTTGTGGAGGTTGAGGGTAAGAGGGAGGAGGGTGAATGTTCCTTTATTATGTCACTGCATGTCAAGGATCTTTCTGAGGCTGCTTTAGCTGAGATTTCGCCTATTGTGGTTTTTGATTCGCCTCTTCCCAATGATAACAGTTTAGCTGTCAAGGCTAAAGATTCTTTTGAGATAAAAAAATTGGTTTATGGTTACAAATCTAAGAAGTGTTCGGGAGGTAAGAGGAGTCAGAAATGACAATCCCCGAAAGGGGGTTGATGGCGATGATCTACTTGTGTGGTTCTTATTTCCTATCTGTTTAATGATTTTTGGTTGCTGGAATATTTGGGGGTCTCAATGACCCTATGAAACAAGCTGAAGTTAGGAGATTCTTTCGTGATGAGAAGCTTTCTCTGTGTGGTTTAGTTGAAACCAAGGTAAATGATATTAGTTTTGTGAGTGTTTCTCGAGTAATAAATCCTTTGTGGAAGTTCTTTTTCCATTCTAATGTTCTTCCGTTTGGCCGTATTTGGATTTGCTGGAATCCTAGTGACATTGATGTGAGCATTATTCGTTCTTCGTCTCAAGATATACATTATCGTGTGTCTCATGTTTCTATTTTTTGGAGCTGTGTGGTTTCTATGATTTATGGTGAGTGTGACTATGAGAAGCGTCGAGAGCTTTGGGCCGACCTAATTACTTGTGGTAGTGAGTTTGATGATTCTCCATGGTGGTTTTTTGTCGTGGCCATCTTGGAAAGATGATTTGGGTTGTTGCTTGGGTCAGGCTGGTTTGGATGATCTTCAGTTTTCTGGTTGTCATTTTATATGGTTTAATAAGCAGGTTCACTCCCCTATTTGGCGAAAGCTTGATCGTGTTATCGCTAACTCCTCCTGGGAGTGTCTCTTCTCGGGTTTGGTTGCCCGGTTTCTCCCCCCTCGAATTTCAGATCACTCTCATATGGTTGTTAAGCTTGCTAAGCACCCAAAGAGGAAAATTCCTTTCAAATTCTTTGATTTTTTGGGCTGATCATCCTGATTTCCTCTCTGTTGTGGCTAGGGCTTGGGATATTGATGTTCATGGTACTCCGATTTTCCGCTTGTGTAGTAAGTTAAAGAGTGTTAAGGTGGCTTTGAAGAGGTTTAATGTTCAGAACTTCTCTAATCTTTCGGGTAGGGTCTTGGAGATTAGAAGAGAGTTAGATAGGGTGCAGTGTGCCTTGCAGGATAACCTAGTGACTCTGCTTTGTTAGCAGAAGAGGCGAGACTTTCTTTATGGTATGGTGATTTGAGTCGGGCTGAGGAGGGCTTCAATAAATAGAAATCTCATGTTCAATGGCTCAATCTTCAATGTTATGATGAATCTTCATTGTCGCAGTAAGATTACTTTTGTTTCCAAGGAGGAAGAGACTCATCTGGAGGATGATGTTTTGGTTAGGGAGGAGATTGTATCTTTTTATGAGACTCTTTTGGGGCCCCAGCCTTGTTAGTAGGATATTGATAGAGATATTCTCCATTCCGCTATTACTAAGTGACATGAATCCAGCTACTCAAGGAACATTAGATGTCACGACCAAGAATATGGTGGAGCCTGTGCAAGTGCCATCAGGGCCAATCACACGCCAAAGAGCTAAGAAGATCAGAGACGCAATGGCGGGGCTAGCACAGAATGCCATGATCGAGTGTGACACATAACTCCAGGGCATAATGGCAACACATGAGGGCTTCTATGGAGTCGGTCCAAAGCTATTTCACTTGACCCAAATCATACCAGATTGACGCACCAGTTATTTGGAAGTCAAGTGCCTTTTTGACGAATCTAGCCGAATCAAGTCCGACACCAAAAATTCAGCCAAGACAAGACTTAATGGGCTTGAGACACATAATTTGGGCCTAGTTACATGAAGGCCACGAAATTTAGGAGCTTTTGGTGCAAGGAGACAACTTTAGACATTTTGGAAACAATTGTCACATTTGTTGACTTATTAGACACCTTTATTGGATTTTTATGGTTTTGTTGTTTTTTGCTTTTGTTGAAGACTTTAGCCACCTTGTTTGACATTTATTTTATGTTGTCCAGATTATCAAATGACTATTAAGGGCATAGCCTTTAATTAGCCATTAGTTAGCAAGTTAAGGAGTTTTGGTATTTTTGCACCTATTAGGGTTTCCTTCATTGTACTATATATTATAACATTTCTTTCTTAATGAAATTAATGATCCATTTTCGAAATTTTGCTTCATTTTGAAAGCTTGGCTTTGTCCAAAATTGCTTAAGGGAGGGATTCCCCTTATTTCATACAATCGCCTTATCTAAGGCGTGGCAACCTTAGTGGCGTCTTCGTGCTAGCAAAACACTATAAGAAATCATCTTAAGGGTTCTCAAAGACAAGTTCTTTGTGGCCTTGGAAGGGTTTTGTTCCTACAAAATCAAATTTGCGGTGCTTGGGGTTCTATCCGTTGCGAGGGGTTTGCTTGGCCTTAAACATCCAAATGAGTTCCGCGTCATTTGGTATCAGAGCTTAAGGTTCCAAGGTCTGATTTTTCTATCTTTACTTTGTGTTTTTGATTTTGTCTTTATTGTGTTTTTTGGTTCTCGAGATATTTGTTCATCTTGATTCTTAGTTTTTGTGTTTTTGCATTTCTGATCTATCGGTGACCGTCATACCGGTCCCATACCAGCCTCAATACCTGTCTACCTGGAGATTACATAGTTACTGGAAACGGTAAGCACCCATACCGGTCATATATCGGTCTCCTTAGTCCCATACCGGTCTTCATAAACACATATCGGTCTCTATACCGGTTAACTTGTGAGTAAAACTTAGCTTTTGGAACCGGCAAGCAATCATACCGGTCCATTACCAGATTCCAAACTGGTTAACACTTAGAAAATTTTTGAGAGCTCAAGTGATCTAAAAAAAAGAGTAAAAAAAGTTCAAAATTTTGGTTCTATTTTATCATTTGGGTGTCCGTTAAGGGTAATTCAAGCACCAAATTTCTGTCCGAATTTGCATACGTCCGTAGTTGTTTGCATTCTTGTTTGTTTGTTGTTCTAGTTTGTGATTTCTATATTCCAATTATTCTAGTTGTATGTTTTCTTTGAATTGAGTCTACGTATTTGTCTTACTCACATTACTCCATTTGCCCTATATTGGTTTCTTGTTGTTTATGCTAGCTTGAAAACTACACATTGTTGTGAGCTTTTTGGTAGTCATATTCATATTACATTGAGTGCAAACACGAGTGGAGTGGAGTGATACGTATTTGAGTGTAAACACGTGAGCGTGTGATATTGTGAGGTTATATAAATTTTGTTCACATATTTGTTTCTTCTAATCTGTTTGTTGAACCTTTGAGATGGAAGGTACTAGTTTGACAGTGGATGAGAAGCTTGAGGCTTTAGAAAGGAAGTTTATGATATGATGGAAAACATGAATGCTGCTTTCGATAAGTTGTCCAGGGAAGTAGAGAGTAATCAAACAGGCACTGTTCCCAGAGCACCACTACCTCAGCATATACCACCACCTCAGAATATGGCACCACGATGTGTACCACTAGATGAAGAAGAAGCTAAAAATGAGTTTGATGATTCTGATGATCTTATTGTTGAGGATGAGAGTGATCAGCAGATGGAGAACATATTTCATACTAGATGCCGTGTGAATGGCAATGGGTTTAGTATGATCATTGATGGGGGTAGTTGTGCTAATGTCGCAAGTATTATTGAGATTAGATTGCTTGAAGCATCCCAAGCCTTACAAGTTGCAGTGGTTAAATGATTGTGGTGAAATAAAGGTGACTAAGCAGGTATTATTGAGCTTTACCATTGGGCCATACACGGATGATGTCCTATGTGATGTGATACCGATGCATGCGGGACATATTCTTTTGGGCAGACCATGACAGTATAGGAAGGTCATACACGATGGGTTCAAGAATAAGTATTCTTTTCAGCATAAGGGAAAACCCATTACTTTATACCCACTTACACCGAAGCAAGTCCACGATGATCAAGTCAAGTTACAACTTGAGAGGGATAGAGAGAACGAGAGTGCAAACACAGTCTTGGAGAAAACACGTGAGGGGTGTGTGATCGAACCTAGTAAGGAAATTAAGACTAAAGGCCTAAGTGTTCCATAGGGGAGTGTGAGTGAACTTAAGGGGAAACAAAAGGGCGAGTGAAAAAAAGCTTCTACATGGGTGAGGGTGAAGCTATGAGAGCTTTTAAGGCTAGCAAACTTATGCTTTTACTAGTCTACAAGGAACGCCGTGTTTGTATTGCTAATATTGACCATTTTCTTCCTGTGTCCATTTCATCTCTTTTGCAGGAATTCAGTGATGTGCTGACAGAGGACATTCCTAGTGGGCTTCCACTAATTAGAGGTATTGAGCACCAGATAGATTTCATACCTAGCGCAGTCATTCCCAACAGACCAGCCTATCGAAGCAATCCAGAGGAAACGAAGGAACCCCAGAAGCAAGTGAGGGAGTTGATGGAGAAAGGGTATGTCAGAGAAAGTATGAGTCCCTGTGCGATACCAGTTCTTCTAGTTCCTAAGAAAGATGGGTCGTGGCATATGTGCGTTGATTGTCGAGCGATCAATAATATAATGGTAAAGTATCGTCACCCTATTCCTAGACTAGATGACATGTTGGATGAATTGCATGGTTTTAAAGTTTTTAGTAAGATTGATTTAAAAAGTGGATAGCATCAAATTCGCATAAGAGAGGAAGATGAGTGGAAAACTGCATTTAAGACCAAGTATGGCTTGTATCAATGGTTAGTTATGCCATTTGGTCTTACAAACGCACCTAGCATATTTATGAGATTGATGAATCATGTTATGCGTGGATTTATAGGTAAGTTTGTTGTAGTTTATTTTGATGACATCTTAGTTTACAGTAAAACATTAGATGACCATGTTACACATTTGAAGCATGTTCTTGAAGTGTTGAGGCTGGAAAAGCTGTATGCTAACTTCGGTAAGTGTACTTTTTGTATGGATAGGATTGTTTTCCTTGGTTTTGTTGTAAGTGCAGATTGCATCGAAGTTGATGTAGAGAAAGTAAAGGCAATTCAGGATTGGCCTACACCGACAACTATGACAGAAGTCAGAAGCTTCCATGGATTAGTAAGCTTCTACCGCAGGTTTGTTAGAGACTTCAGCAGTATTGTAGCACCACTGACTGAAGTAGTGAAGAAAATTGTTGGCTTCAAATGGGGAGAAGAGCATGAGCGTGCATTCCAGGAACTTAAAATGATGTTGCGCAGTGCACCAGTTTTGGCGCTACCTAACTTTGAGAAGACATTTGAGATTGTGTCTGACGCATCCGGGATAGGCATTGGAGTGGTTCTTATGCAAGAAAAGCGACCAATAGCTTACTTTAGTGAGAAGCTTAATGGAGCAGTTTTGAGGTACCCCACACATGATAAGGAGTTGTATGCGGTAGTGAGAGCCCTTGAGACTTGGCAGCATTATTTATGGCCTCGAGAGTTTGTGATCCATACAGATCATGAATCATTGAAGCATTTGAAGGGCCAAGGTAAGCTGAACAAACGACACATAAAATGGTTAGAGTTTGTTGAGACATTTCTATATGTAATCCGCTACAAACAAGGTAAGGAAAACATTGTCGCCGATGCACTATCACGATGGTATGCTTTACTTACTTCATTGAGTGCAAGAATGCTTGGGTTTGAATTTATTAAAGAACTTTATGCTAGTGATACTGACTTTAGTATTATCTATGCTGCATGTGAAAAGTCTACCTTTAGTAAATTCTACCAACATGATGGGTTTATATTTAGGGAGAATAGATTATGCATTCCTGTTTGTAGTATGCGTGAGTTGTTAGTTAGGGAAACACATAGGGGAGGCTTAATGGGGCACTTTGGCATTGCTAAGACCATTGCCTGTACCTAGTGAGCCATTGGTAGATGTATCAATGAACTTTATATTGGGTTTACCTAGGACTAGGCAGGGTAGGGATTCCATCTTTGTAGGGGTTGATAGGTTCAGTAAGATGGCACACTTTATAGCATGTCATAAGACTGATGATGCCACTAACATTGCTGATTTGTTCTTTAGAGAAGTAGTACGACTCCATGGAATTCCACGGAGTATAGTTTCAGATCGTGATGTTAAATTCCTTAGTCACTTTTGGAAAATTTTATGGGGTAAGTTAGTAACTAAACTTTTGTATTCTAGTACTTGCCACCCCCAAACTGATGGGCAGATGTAAGTGGTTAATAGGACTTTGACTCAGTTATTGCGTACTATTATCACTAAGAACTTAAAAACTTGGGAGGATTGTTTGCCTTTTATTGAATTTGCATATAACCGTAGCATTCATTCTTCTACATCTTATTCACCATTTGAAATTGTTTCTAGTTTTCAGCCACTAACTCCATTAGATTTGTTACCATTGCCTGTTGACGAGCATGCGGGGTTAGATGGAAAAAGGAAAGCCGATTTGGTGAAACACATACATGAGAAAGTAAGAGAGCACATACAACGGAAGAATGAGCAGTATGCTTCTCATGCAAATAAGGGAAGAAAGCGTATGGTATTTCAACCTGGTGATTGGGTTTAGGTACACATGCGCAAGGAGAGATTTTCTGAACAGCGTAAATCCAAGCTACAACCGAGAGGGGATGGTCCATTTCAAGTCTTGGAATGGATTAATGATAATGCGTACAAGCTGGATTTACAAGGTGAGTATAATGTGTCTGCTACATTTAATGTTTCTGACTTAACTCTTTTTTATGCAGGTACATATTCGAGGTCGAATCCTTTTCAAGAGGGAGGGGATGATATGAATCCAGCCACTCAAGGAACATTAGATGTCACGACCAACAATATGGTGCTAGCACAGAATGCCATGATCGAGTGTGACACACAACTCCAGAGCATAATGGCAACACATGAGGGCTTCTATGGAGTGGGTCCAAAGCTATTTCACTTGACCCAAATCATACCATTGACGCACCAGTAATTTGGAAGTCAAGTGCATTTTGACGAATCTAGCCAAATCAAGTCCGACACCAAAAATTCGGCCAAGACAAGACTTAATGGGCTTGAGACACATAATTTGGGCCTAGTTATATGAAGGCCACGAAATTTATGAGCTTTTGGTGCAAGGAGACAACTTGAGACATTTTAGAAACAATTGTCACATTTGTTGACTTATTAGACACCTTTGTTGGATTTTTATGGTTTTGTTGTTTTTTCTTTTGTTGAATTTTTTGGCAAAGTTGTTGAAGACTTTAGCCACCTTGTTTGACATTTATTTTATGTTGTCTAGATTATCAAATGACTATTAAGGGCATAGCCTTTAAATAGTCATTAGTTAGCAAGTTAGGGTGTTTTGGTATTTTTGCACCTATTAGGGTTTCCTTCATTGTACTATATATTATAAGATTTATTTCTTAATGAAATTAATGATCCATTTTCGAAATTTTGCTTCATTTTGAAAGCTTGGCTTTGTCCAAAATTGCTTAAGGGAGGGATTCCCCTTATTTCATGCAATCGACTTATCTAAGGCGTGGCAACCTTAGTGGCATCTCCGTGCTAGCAGAACATTACAAGGAATCATTTTAAGGGTTCTCAAAGACAAGTTCTTTGTGGGTCTTCTTTGTGGCCTTGGAAGGATTTTGTTCCAACAAAATCAAATTCGCGGTGCTTGGGGTTCTATCCGTTGTGAGGGGTTTGCTTGGCCTTAAACTTTCAAGTGAGTTCCGCGTCACTAAGCATGTGTCTGTTGAGCAGAGGGAGACTCTTGCCCGTGAGGTTTCTTTTGAGGAGATTAAGTCTGTCTTGTTTTCTCTGAAGGACAATAAGGCTCCTGGTCTAGACGGGTTTAATTTTGGTTTCTTTAAGAAGATTTGGAGTATTGTGAGGGATTACGTTCTTTGTGTTATTCATGCATTCTTTTATTCTGGGCGTCTCTTGAAGCAGGTTAATGCCATGTTTATTGCTCTGATCCCGAAGATCCCCAACCTTTCCCAGGTTAAGGACTTTGGACCTATTTCCTACTGTAACACTATTTATAAGTGTATTGCCAAGCTTATTGCGAATCAGATTAAGATTGTCCTTCCTTCTGTGGTCAGCTCTAATCAATCTGCTTTTGTTGCGGGGTGACATATTTGCGATAACATTTTATTGTGCCAGGAATTGGTGAGGAATTACCATCGAGTGGTGGAACCCCAAGATGTGCTCTTAAGATTGATTTGATGAAAGCTTATGATACCGTCCGTTAGGATTTTATGGTTGAGGTTTTGCGGACTTTTGGTTTTCCTGAGAGGATGGTTGGCTGGATTCGGGAGTGTATGACATCTATTGTGTTCTATGTGTCTATTAATGGGGAGTTGAATGGTTTTTTCTCCGGGGGCCGTGGTTTGCGACAAGGTGATCATATGTCTCCTTATCCTTTTATTTTGGCGATGGAAGTTCTCACGGGCCTACTTCAGACTATGACTCATGATCGAGGTTTCAAGTTTTATTGGCGGTGTTCTAAAGACCGCCTCACTCATCTTTGTTTTGCAGATGACCTTATGATAATTTATAAGGCGGATGCTCCCTCGGTCTCTTTGATCAAGGATTGTCTTTAGCAGTTTATGGGTTTATCTGGACTGGTCCTGAATCCAGCTAAAAGTCACCTTTTCTCCTCTGGTATCTCTCATTCTCTAAAGGATCAGCTGCTTCATTTGTTGGGTTTCCAAGAGGGTTTTCTCCCAGTACGCTATTTGGAAGTTCCTTTGATTTATACTAAGCTCCGGCCTTCAGATTGTGCTTGTCTGATTGAGCGTATTGTCAGGCGTGCCAAGAATTAGAGTAGTAGGTTTCTTTCATTTACAGGGCGGCTTCAGCTCATCAAGTCGATTTTGTTCTCTATTCAAGTTTATTGGTCTTCTTTATTTATTCTTCCTAAGTCAGTTATTAAGCAGGTAGAGACGACTCTCAGATCTTTCCTTTGGAATGGTAGTGAGCTTACTTCCTCATGGGTGAGAGTGGCTTGGAGTATTGTTTGTTTACCTTTGAAAGAGAGGGGTTTGGGGATTAAGAGTTTGGAAACTTAGAATAGAGTAGGAATTGTTAAGCATTTATGGTTTCTTTGCTCTAGTCAGATCTCTCTTGGTCGAATTGGGTTCGGTATTACTTGCTTCGGGGGTGGAACTTTTGGGAGGTGTCGTGTCCTGAAGATTGCACTTGGAGTTGGTGGAAGATTCTGGAGCTTCGTTCTTAGGCTCGTCGGAGAATGAGGTTTAGGATTGGGAATGGTGAGAAGATGTTGTTGTGGTTTGATAACTGGCATCCGCTGGGTCCAATGTGGATACGTTGGGTGAGAGAGTTATTTATGACTCTGGCTTGGATAGGATGGCTACAGTTGCTACTATTATCTCTGACTCTTCTTGGCGTTGGCCCCCTGCTAGGTTAGCTGCTCTTGTTGAGCTGGCTCGGCCCATTCTCTCGGAACCTTCTTGTATGAGGGAGGATGAATTGGTTTGGGAGGATGACAATATAGTGAGGTTTTCAGTATCTAGCGCTTGGGATGCGATGAGGATGAGGGGCACCTTGATACGATATCATCAGGTTGTTTGGTTTCATAAAGCTATTCCGTGCCATAAGTCAATAAAGAAAAAAAATACAAACATTGACATTGATGTAAGCATTATTCATTCTTCGTCTCAAGCTATACATTGTCATGTGTCTCATATTTCTGGGTTGTGAAGCTGTGTGGTTTCTGTGATTTATGGTGAGTGTGACTATGAGAAGCGTCAGGAGCTATGGGCCGACCTGATTACTAGTGGTAGTGATTTTGATGATTCTCCATGGCTAGTTATGGGGGATTTCAACGCCATTCACATTGGTTGAGCATAGTGGTGGTTCTTTGTCGTGGCTGTCTTGGAAAGATGATTTGGGTTGCTGTTTGGGTCAGGCCGGTTTGGATGATCTTCAGTTTTCTGGCTGTCATTTTACGTGGTTCAATAAGCAAGTTCAATCGCCTATTTGGCGTAAGCTTGATCGTGTTATCGCTAACTCTTCTTAGGAGTGTCTCTTCCTGGGTTCTGCTGCCCGGTTTCTTCCCCCTCGAATTTCAGATCACTCTCATATGGTTGTTAAGCTTTCTGAGCTCCCAAAGAGGAAAATTCCTTTCAAATTCTTTGATTTTTGGGCTAATCATCATGATTTCCTCTCTGTTGTGACTAAGACTTGGGATATTGATGTTCGTGGTACTCCGATGTTCCGTTTGTGTAGTAAGCTGAAGAGTGTTAAGATGGCTTTGAAGAAGTTTAATGTTGAGTACTTCTCTAATCTTTCAGATAGGGTTTTGGATATTAGAAGGGAGTTGGATAGGGTGCTTTGTGCTTTACATGATTGCCCTAATGACTCTGCTTTGTTAGCTAAAGAAGCAAGACTTTCTTTATGGTATGGTGGTTTGAGTCGGGCTGAGGAGGGCTTCAATAGATAGAAATCTTGTGTTCAATGGCTCAACCTTGGGGATCGGAATTCGAAATTCTTCTTTACTGCTATAAAGAGTATTCATTGTCGTAGTAAAATTACTTATGTTATAAGGAGGATGAGACTCGTGTGGAGGTTGATGTTTTGGTTAGGGAGGAGATTGTATTTTTTTTTTATGAGACTCTTTTGGGGCCACAGCCTTGTCAGCAGGATATTGATAGGGATGTTCCCCATTCTACCATTACTAAGCATGTGTCTGTTGAGCAGAGGGAGACTCTTGCTTGGGAGGTTTCGTATGAGGAGATTAAGTTTGTCTTTTTTTTCTCTGAATGACAATAAGACTCCTAGCCCAGATGGGTTTAATTCGGGTTTCTTTAAGAATACTTGGGGTATTGTAGGGGATGGTGTTCTTTGTGCTATTCACTCTTTCTTTTCTTCTGGGCGTCTCTTGAGGCAGGTTAATGCGACGTCTATTGCTCTGATCCCGAAGATCCCTGACCCTAACCAGGTTAAGGACTTTCGGCCTATTTCTTGCTGTAATACTATTTACAAGTGTATTACAAAGCTTATTGCGAATCGGATCAAGATTGTCCTTCCTTCAGTGATCAGTCATAATCAATCTACTTTTGTTGCGGGTCGGCGTATTAGCGACAACATTTTATTGTGCCAGGAATTGGTTCGAAATTATCATCGGAAAGGCGGTACCCCGAGATGTGCTCTTAAGATTGACTTGATGAAAGCTTATGACACTGTTCATTGGGACTTTATGGTTGAGGTCTTGCGGACTGTTGGTTTTCCAGAAAGGATGGTGGGTTGGATAGGAGTATTCAACCCACCATCCTTTCTACACTCTTGGACAATCTCTCCAAAGCAGTATTCATGTTCTCCATCATATCTGTAAATTTCCTATCCAAAGCCTCAAGCTTTTCATCAGTAGTTAGACCTGCCATCTCAACACTAAACAAAAAAATTAGAAATAACAAGAAAGTAAAGCAAATATCTAAATCCTCACAATCTCACGTGTTTACACTCGAATGATATCACTCCACTCGTGTTTGCACTCTATTGGCTTTTACCCGATACTGTGCTCACAATCACTGCCTTTTACCACTCTTGAGTTCGTCCTCAATTCAAATGTGAATCACACTCAATCCAAGAATATAAACCAAATGTAGTCCTCAAGCCAGCATGAAACACAAAGGTCTAATAATATATACGGGACAGGTGGAAACAAAATGCGAACAGGAATAGCAACGACGAAGACTCAATCAATAATACTTAAACTAGAGTATTTGGAATAAAGAAGAGAAAATTTGGCACCGCTATAGAAAGTTTGATGGGATACCCTCCACAGGCACCTAAATGATATATGGAACAAACTAAATTCAACCAAAAAAAAATCACTTTTTACTCTTTTTTTTTTTTTTGATAACGTCAGATGTTGATACTGTGGTTCTGATTTCAGAGGCTAATTTAGGTTCTGATTTCAGAGGCTGATTTTCAGGGTCTAATTTCAGAGGTTACTATTTAGTGTTTGACTTCAGAGGCTACTGGCCAGGGTCTGATTTCAGAGGTTACTTTTCAGAGTCTGATTTTCAGAGGCTAATCTTCAGGTTTCATTTCAGAGACTAAGTTTCAGGGTCTGATTTCAGAGTCAGATTTCAAAGGTTAAGTTTTTAGAGTCTGATTTCAGAGGTTGAGTTTCAGGGTCTGAATTCAGAGTCAGATTTCAAATTTCACTAGGGTTTTAGAAACAAATCACACAGCCGCCAAAGAACATGCTTATTTCTTAAACATATGCTGAAGAACATAATGACTATGACGAACTGATAGGAAGAACATAACAGAAACCCAGAACTGGAAAATGATAAAGATGAACTGATATGCAACTATGACGAACTGATAGGAAGAACAAAACAAACCCAGATCAAGAAATAAACAAAACAAAAACAGAAACAATATCCAACAAGAAATGAAACGAAAATAACAAAGAACAAAATAAAAACATAATCACACAAAAGTAAAGATAGAAAAATCAGACCTTGGAACCCTGAGCTCTAGATACCAAATGACAAGAAACCCATGGTTTGTATACACCATTGCATGTACCTAGCGAGCCATGGGTAGATGTATCAATGGACTTTATATTGGGTTTACCTAGGACTAGGCGGGGTAGAGATTCCATTTATATAGTGGTTGATAGGTTCAGTAAAATGGCACACTTTATATGTCATAAGACTGATGATGCCACTAACATTGCTGACTTGTTCTTTAGAGAAGTAGTACGACTCCATGGAATTCCACAGAGTATAGTTTCAGATCGTGATGTTAAATTCCTTAGTCACTTTTGGAAAGTTTTATGGGGTAAGTTGGGAATTAAACTTTTGTATTCTACTACTTGTCACCCCCAAACTGATGGACAAACCGAGGTGGTTAATAGGACTTTGACTCAGTTATTGCGTACTATTATCACTAAGAACTTAAAAACTTGGGAGGATTGTTTGTCTTTTATTGAATTTGCATATAACCGTAGCATTCATTCTTCTACATCTTATTCACCATTTCAAATTGTTTATGGTTTTCAGCCACTAACTCCATTAGATCTGTTACCATTACCTGTTGATGAGCATGCAGGGTTAGATGGCAAAAGAAAAGCTGATTTGGTGAAACACGTACATGAGAAAGCAAGAGAGCACATATAGAGAAAGAATGAGCAATATGCTTCTCATACCAATAAGGGAAGAAAACGTGTGGTATTTCAGTCTGGTGATTGGGTTTGGGTACACATGCGCAAGGAGCGGTTTCCTTAACAACGTAAATCCAAGCTACAACCAAGAGGAGATGGTCCATTTCAAGTCTTGGAGAAGATTAACGATAATGCGTACAAACTGAATTTACAAGGTGAGTATAATGTGTCTGCTACATTTAATGTTTCTGACTTAACTCTTTTTGATGCAGGTACATATTCGAGGTCGAATCATTTTCAAGAGGGAGGGAATGACACTAATCCAGGCACTCAAGGAACATTAGATGTCACGGCCAGTAACATGGTAGAGCCTTTGCAAGTTCCAATAGGGCCAATCACACGCCAGAAAGCTAAGAAGATCAGAGACGCAATGGCGGAACTAGCACAGAGTGCCATGGCTGAGTGTGACAGACAACCCCATGGCATATTGGCGTCACCTGAGGGCTTCAATGGAGTGGGCCAAAGCTATTTCACGTGGCCCAAGTCATTCTAGAAGACGCCCAATAGCCGATTTTGAAGATATGAGCATTTTGAAGAATTTGGCCATATTATGCCTTATATGTAATTCGGCCAAATGGGCTTGTATTTTGACCTTTTGCTTGACATTTTGACTCTAGTTAGGCTATTTGTAACTTAGTTAACTAGATCATTTGGGTCAAATTGGATTAGAACTAAGTTAGTTTGACAAGAAACCCACTTGGATTCGAAAATCCAAGCAAACCCCAAGCAACGGACAGAACCCCAAGAACCGCGAATTTGATTTTGTGGAAACAAAACCCTTCCAAGGCCACGAAGAAGACCCACAAAGAACTTGCCCTTGAGAACCTTTAAGATGAATCCTTGTAGTGTTTTGCTAGCAATGGAGGCGCCACTAAGTTTGCCAAAACTTAGATAAGTCGATTCAAACTTGAAAAGGGGAATCCCTCCCTTACAAGAATTCCTTGTAGTGTTTAAGCTTTTGAGTTTTATAATTTCGTTGATTGTTTTTCCAAATGAAAAAGAAAGAAAGCTTAAATAGTGATACAAAAGAAACCCTAAAGGCATAAAGACAACAATGCCCTTAAATACGAAATTACAAAAATACCAAGTCTTTAAGTCTTCAAATGCCTAGGAAGCTTTATTCTAAACTGGTTTGGGCCAAGTGAAATGGCTTTGGACCTTCCATCGAAGCCCACATGCGTCTCTATTTGTTTGTTGCAGTCGGCCATAAAACTCTGAACTAATCCCGCCATTGCTTCTCTGAGTCTTTTGGTCCTCTACCTCGTAATTGGCCTTCTGGTACTTGTAATGGGTCTTTTGCTTTGTTGTCGGCCTGGATCATGTCATAGTTAGTTAAAGGACCTATTATGCATTCTTTATAAATGATGTCATTTTTGTTGACTTTTTCTTTTTGATCTTTTTACCACTTGCATAAAGATCTTGGAGGGGATATTTGTAATATTTAGTAAATGACTACTTAGGGCTTTAGCTTTATGTAGCCATTGGGTAGTTTTAGGACCTTTTGGTCTTTTTACCTTTTGAAGGGCATTTTAGTAAATGGCTATGGCCGAATTTCAAGCTTAATGGAGGGATTCCCGTATGTTTCAGCTTTGACTTATCTAAGGCGTGGAAACCTTGGTTGCGTCTCCGTGCTAGTAGAACACTGCAAGGAATCATCTTAAGGGTTCTCAAAGACAAGTTCTCTGTGGGTCTTCTTTGTGGCATTGGAAGGGTTTTGTTCCTACAAAATCGAATTCGCGGTGCTTGGGGTTCTATCTGTTGCGAGGGGTTTGCTTGGCCTTAAACATCCAAGTGAGTTCCGCGTCACTCATGATCGGGGTTTCAAGTTTCATTGGTGGTGTTCTAAGGATCGCCTCACACATCTTTATTTTGCGGATGACCTCATGATTTTTTTAAGGCGGATGCCTCCTCGGTCTCTGTGATCAAGGATTGTCTTTGGCAGTTTAGTGGTTTATCAGGCTTAGTCCCGAATCCAGCTAAGAGTCATCATTCTCCTCCTCCGGTATCTCTCTTAACCTTAAGGGCCGGCTGCTTCATGTTTTGGGTTTCCAAGAGGGTATTCTTCCTTCCAGTGCGGTATCTGGGAGTTCCTTTGATTTCTTCTAAGCTCCGGGCCTCAGATTGTGCTTCTCTTGTTGATCGTATTGTCAGGAGTGCCAAGAGTTGGAGTAGTAAGTTTTTTTCGTATGCGGCGCGACTTCAACTAATAAAATCTATTTTGTTCTCCATTCAAGTTTATTAGTCTTCTTTATTTATTCTTTCTAAGTCTGTTATTAGGAAGGTGGAGACGACTCTCAGATCTTTCCTTTGGAAGGGTAGTGAGCTCACTTCTTCGGGGGCGAAAGTGGCTTGGAGTAGAGTTTGTTTACCTCTGAAAGAGGGGGTTTGGGGATTAAAAGATTGGACACTTGGAATAAAGTGGCATTTGTTAAGCACTTATGGTTTCTTTGCTCTGGCCAGGTTTCCTCTTGGTCGAATTGGGTTCAGTCTTACTTGTTCTGGGGGAGAAGCTTTTGGGAGGTGTCATGTCCTGTAGATTGTTCTTGGAGTTGGCGAAAGATCTTGGAGCTTCGTTCTTGGACCCGTCGGAGGATGAGAGTTAGGATTGGGAATGGTGAGAAGACGTTATTGTGGTTTCATTATTGGCATCCTCTTGGTCCGATTGTGGATATGTTGTGTGAGAGAGTGATTTACGACTCTGGCTTGGATAGGATGGCTACAATTACTTTCATTATTTCTGATTATTCTTGGCATTGGCCTCCAGCTAGATCTGTTGCCCTTGTTGATTTGGCCCAGTCTCATCTATCGGATCCTTCTATCATGAGGGAAGATGAGCTGGTTTGGGATGATGACAGTAGAGGGAGGTTTTCAGTGGATAGTGCTTGGAATGCTATGCGGACAAGGGGTCCCTTGATGCGTTGGTCTTGAGTTGTTTGGTTTCGGAAGGCTATCTGATATGATCCAGGATACCCTCTAGAGGGTATCGACGACATAGTTTAATTGGGCTTATTGTGGGTTAATTTGTATTCAATCTTCAAGTCCAAGATAACTTTCAAACCTAAAGAATCGGATTGAAATAGATGAGAATGACGCAAGCCAATATAGAAGCAGTTTTGACAAATAAGCCGAATCAAGTCCGACAACAAAAATTCGGCCAAGACAAGACTTAATGGGCTTGAGACACATAATTTGGGCCTTGTTACATGAAGGCCACGAAATTTAGGAGCTTTTAGTGCAAGGAGACAACTTTAGACATTTTGGGAACAATTGTCACATTTGTGAACTTATTAGGCACCTTAGTTGAATTTCTTGGCAAAGTTTTTGATTAAGTTTCTATTACTTTTGACTTTCTTGTAAAGTTGTCTAGGTTGTTAAATGACCATTAAAGGCATAACTTTTAATTAGCCATAAGTTAGCAATTTAGGGTGTTTTGGTCTTTTGCACTATTATGGTTTCTTTTATTGTACTGTATATTGTAACATTTATCTAAGGCGTGGCAACCTTAGTGGTGTCTCCGTGCTAGCAAAGAACACTTCAAGGAATCATCTTTAAGGTTTCTCAAAGACAAGTTCTTTGTGGGTCTTCTTTGTGTCATTGGAAGGGTTTTATTCCTACAAAATCAAATTCTCGGTTCTTGGGGTTCTGTCCGTTGCGAGGGGTTTGCTTGGCCTAATCCTCCAAGTGAGTTCCGCGTCATTTGGTATCAGAGCTTTGGGTTCCAAGGTCTG
>SKCR01014074.1:0-44820 GCA_019454045.1 Zanthoxylum bungeanum | reverse complement strand
CGTTTTACAAAAGTAAAAATGTAGTGAAACTAATGCACACAAAAACAAAAAGACAAGAGAAAAGATAATAAAGAAGTTAGTGACTAATCAGGTGAAATTTCTACTCCAAATCAATAGTTGTTTTATTTCATTCAAAATTACCGAATAAATAAATTCTCCGATTATTTTTACCATTCTCCATATACACAGTCGATAAAATATTAATCAACTCATTTTTGCCCACAACAGCCATAAGTGCAGTTGATAAGAGAGTAATATTTTTGTCCTAAATTTCTATCAGATTTCACACCTTTTTGTAGCAATGAAATAATTTTTCTCATTTATCTGATTTTTTTTTGATTTTTCTTTTCTATTTTTTATTTATATACAATATCTTCCATCTATGTAACGAGTGTTAGGTCAGTGGCTCCCAAACCAGTTGGCTTTAGGGCACCAGGTGTTAAGACACCCCTACAGACTTAATTACTCAGACTTCAGATATATATATTTTTGCAGCATCTTTGATCCATGTAGCGAGCTTTGGGCCAGTGACTCCCAAACCAGTTGGGTTTAGGGCACTAGGTGTTAAAACACCCTTACAGACTTAATAACTCGGATTTCAGATTTTTTTTTTTTACTCCATCACTTTTTGAGACGCTTCTTCCAATTAAACTAGAGCACTGAATATTACAAACTTTTCAATTACAGCTCATGTCTGTATGTTACTATGCATGTTGATAATACCTGCCAACTGGGCATATGAAGGTCCATTTTAGTCAGTTTTATGGAGAATTTACAAATTAAATAATTTAAAAGGAAATAAACAAAAATTAACTTGTTTCGAAATAGGTTTGAGATACGTCTCAGGAGTGGAAACTCCTTACTCGGCTATCCTTTACCAATTTCACTTTTTTAGTAAAAACACAAAAACGCAAAATATTTTTGTAATTTTTTGAAAATTTTTCAATTTTTTTGTATTTTTCGAAAAATTTTGGACTAAAAATAAAAAAAACATACAAACTAAAAACAAGGTACTAATCAACTAATTCCCTCCCCCAAACCTAAATGAGACATTGTCCCAAATGTCTTAAACAGTAACAGTAGAGTTTAGAAAATAATACCTGGTTAGATGAAAATCTACAGGAATTTAAAGGTTAAGATCCAGATTAATTCGACGCCTCTTACCACGATCGTCCTCAGACTAATTTATCTTTGAAAGAATATGGTCAACTCGTGGTTAATAAGCTATGAGTTGGTCTATTAGATCCGGAGCAGTTCTGGCAGTAAAGAGGAGTTCTTTTAAAGGTTTTGACACGAACCCATTTCTCCGAGCATCATCAAGAAACACACAAAGAAAATCATAAAATCCATCAACGTTGAGCAGTCCAATTGGTTTCTGGTGTATGTTCAGGTTTGTCCAAGATAGCACAATAAAAATTTCCTCCAATGTACCCAAGCCACTGGCAAAGCAATAAAAGCATCAGCACGATTAATCATTTCCACTAGTCGTTCAGACATACCTGGCACAATCAGTTCCTATGATTCCCAAAACGTGACTGCCTCTTTCCTGTACAGCCTTTGAAACGATCCCCATAAGTCCAAGATTTCCTCCGCCATATATTAAGTGCATATTTCTTGCAGCTAAGACTCGACCCAATTCCTGTGCTGCTTCTACGTATTGTGGTTCAGTACCAACACTACTACCGCAAAACACACAGATGTTTTCAACTCGTCTTCTTGAAGTGGCTTCCATGTTTTACTCTGGATGTCTTCAAAAGTCCAATGATGAGTTGAATTTATAATACCTGAAAAGGGTGAGTAAAAAATAATAGCACTAGTACCTGCCAAATGACAATTATTAGTTAAACAAATCGTGATAGTCAAAAAGGTCTGGATCCTGTCGGAGAAAATAAAAGAAAACAACAAAACAAATTACAATTATTAGGAAAAGACAAAGAGATATAATATTTACAAGAAAAGTAGCGGTTTGGTTGACTTCTATGTGTCAGGGACAAGCTTCCCATCCAATTTTCTTATAAATTGGCAAACAGGGTCTTTTGAGTCAGATTCCCGAGACTTAACTGTTGTCTTTCTTTTTGAAATTGTGTATGTAATTTGTGAAAGGCTATGTGAACATATCCACTGGGATGCATCTCAAGAGTCGAAGATATATCATCTAAAGACTCCTTACTCAAGCCATCCCTAATGAAATTAATTTTGTCTTCGCGATTATCAGACACCATTCTTAAAGAACGACAACGAGTATTGCAATTCCATCGTGCACATTTGTAACAAACACCCATTTGCTTAGCTCTACATTTCTTTGCATAGGTGCTTCTTCCAAAACCAAGTAGATGTGAAATAAAAGAGTCAGAAGACTCACCTGCCAATCGGACCCGTGCTTCAATTACCCAACGAATATCATTATGAACACCGTGAATTGTTAGTAACCTCATCCGTTCCAAGCGAGCTTTATAGACTTTCATCAAAGATTTTTTAGGGAGAGAAGGAAATTGCTTGTGAAGATTTGCGAGAGCTTCTTCCATCTTGAAATGACTTAATCTGCAAAAACTAAACACACCAAATTAAATCACACCAAATCACAATATATACACAAATTGCATGGGTTGCCTCCCTACGAGCGCTAAGTTTTAAAGTCGTCAGCTAGACTTTTATTTCTCGAACGTTAGGCTGGATCTGAAAGTGTGACACTTTTTTTTTGTCACTCAAATGATTCTCCCCATTAGTGTTTGACACGCTGACTGTTAACCTTGAATGTGTTGTTGGTGTTAGGATCCATTAACTCAACAGCTCCATAAGGTAAAACCTGAGTGATCACAAATGGACCTGACCACCTAGATTTCAACTTTCTAGGGAAAAGTTTCAATCTCGAGTTGTACAACAACACCTGCTGCCTTGGTCCCAACTGTCTGTGCACTATTCTTCGGTCATGCCATTTCTTTGTCTTTTCTTTGTATAATCTGGCTTTCTCATAAGCATGTAGGCGAAATTCCTCCAATTCGTTAAGTTGGTGAAGTCTTTTCTCTCCTGCAGCTTGTGAATCAAAATTCAACTTCTTCAGTGCCCAGTACGCCTTGTGCTCAAGCTCAACTGGCAGATGGCACGCTTTCCCAAACACCAATCGATATGGGGACATACCAATGGGTGTCTTGTAAGCTGTCCTGTAGGCCCATAATGCATCATCTAGTTTTGTTGACCAGTCCCTCCTTGTTGATCCAACGGTTCTTTCTAGGATTCTTTTGATTTCCTTGTTTGAAACCTCAACCTGTCCATTTGACTGTGGATGGTAAGCTGTGGCAACCTTGTGAGTAACTCCATATTTTGATAGGAGTGTATCGAAGTATCTGTTGCAAAAATGAGAGCCACCATCACTGATGATTGCACGAGGTGTTCCGAACCGAGTGAAAATGTTCTTTTTCAGGAATTTGATCACGACTTTTGAATCATTGGATGGCAGTGCAATTGCTTCGACCCATTTGGAGACTTAGTCTACAGCAACCAGGATGTACAGATTTCCGAATGATGGAACAAAGGGTCCCATGAAATCAATACCCCATACATCGAATATTTCCACTTCTATAATGTTTTGCAATGGTCCTTCATTTCTCCTGGAAATATTTCCCATTCTCTGGCACCTGTCACGTTGAAAAGCAAAAAGATAAGCATCTTTAAAAAGAGTGGGCCAGAACAAACCTGATTGTAGGACTTTGGCTGCAGTTTTGTTTCCGCTGAAGTGTCTGCCATATGGTGATAAATGACAGAGCTGCAAAATACTGTTGATTTCCTCATGTGGAACACATCGTCTTAGTAGTTGATCAGCACACCGTTTGAATAGGTACGACTCGTCCCAGACATAGTGCTTGACTTCTTTGAAGAACGTATTCCGTTGTTGAGTTGTCCATTCCAACGGCCATTTTCCTGACACAATGTAGTTGACATAGTCAGCATACCAAGGGACTTCCTGTTGTTTTATGGAAAACAGCTGTTCATCTGGAAAAGTTTCTTTGATTGACAGATCTTTGTCAGCTGTTTCTCCATTCTCGAGCCTCGATAGATGATCTGCCACCTGATTCTCTGTTCCTTTCCTGTCTCTAATATCCACATCAAATTCTTGCAGAAGAAGTATCCAACGGATCAATCTGGGTTTGGCATCTTTCTTCGTGATCAGATATTTGATTGCTGAATGATCTGTGTAGACCACCACTTTGGGACCTAGCAGATAGGAACAGAATTTGTCAAAAGCGTACACAACTGCAAGCAACTCCTTTTCGGTGGTTGTGTAGTTGAGTTGAGCTTCGTTCAGAGTTCTGCTGGAGTAGTAAATGGTGTGGAAAATCTTTGCTTTACGTTGTCCCAAAACTGCACCTACAACAAAATCACTAGCATCGCACATCACTTCAAATGGAAGGGTCCAGTCTGGTGCTACAATGATGGGGGCGGATACCAGCTTCTGTTTTAAGATATCAAAAGCTTCCTGGCATTCTTTGGTGAAGTTGAAAGGCACATCCTTCACCAGAAGATTGCATAGAGGTTTAGCAATCTTGGAAAAGTCTTTGATAAATCTCCTGTAAAAACCTGCATGTCCAAGAAAACTTCGAATACCTTTTACTGATGTTGGTGGAGGTAGTTTTTCAATTGTCTCTATCTTTGCTTTGTCTACCTCAATCCCCTTTTATGAGATCCGGTGTCTAAGAACAATGCCTTCTTGCACCATGAAGTGGCATTTCTCCCAGTTAGTACCAGGTTTATATCTTCGCACCTTTGTAACACCTGTTCCAAATTTTGCAAACAATGATCAAAAGAATCTCCAAATACAGAAAAGTCATCCATGAAAACCTCCATACTCTGCTCCAGCATGTCTGAGAAAATGGCCATCATGCAACGCTGGAATGTGGCAGGGGCATTACATAATCCAAATGGCATCCTACGGAAAGCAAAAGTACCATAGGGACATGTAAAGGTAGTTTTCTTCTGGTCTTCTGGTGCGATGGCAATCTGATTGTACCCTGAATATCCGTCCAGAAAGCAATAGAACTCATGTCCTGCCAGTCTGTCTAACATCTGGTCAATAATGGTAACGGAAAATGGTCTTTTCTCGTGGCTTTGTTCAGCTTTCGGTAATCCATGCATACTCTCCATCCAGTCACCGTTCTTGTCGGAATCAATTCGTTCTTTTCATTAGTGACTACAATAATTCCTCTTTTCTTCGGCACACACTGCATAGGACTCACCCAACTACTGTCTGAGATGGGATAAATGATGCCATCATCTAACCATTTGATGATTTCTTTCTTCACGACTTCCTTCATGATTGGATTGAGTCTCCGTTGATGCTCCAATGTGGGTTTGTACTCATCGTTCATCAGGATCTTGTGCATGCAAAATGATGGACTAATGCCTCGAATGTCTGCTATAGTCCAACCAATGGCTTTTTTGTGCTCTCGTAACACTCTCAGCAACTTTTCTTCATGCTCCAATGTTATTGAAGAAGAAATAATAACAGGTAATTCAGAAGAGTTTCCAAGAAATACATACCTGAGATGGCTCGAAGTAAATTCAGCTCCAGCTGTGGTGGTTCTTCAATCGAAGACTTGATTCGATCTTTCTTTGGCAGTTCCAAACTTTCAACTGGTGGTGTTGCTTTGAATCGAAATGGTTTGTCAAGGTAGTTGATACATTCCAGGATTTCAGCATCTAGCTCGATGTCAGTCATGTTGGTGATGCAAGCTTCAAGTTTATCTGTGGGATTTGGCTCAGTATTTTGAACGATACTTTCAATAACATCAACTCTGAAGCATTCTTCTTCATTTTCATCACTCGGGAATTTCATGGCTTTGAAAACATTAAAGGTCACTTCTTGGTCCTGCACTTTCATGGTCAGTTCTCCTTTTTGCACATCAATCACAGTTTTACCTGTAGCCAAGAATGGTCTCCCAAGAATGATAGGTTTTTCTTTGTCTTCTTCCATGTCAAGGATGATGAAATCTGCTGGAAGAATTAGTTTGTCTACTTTCACACCAGCACATCTTCAACAACACCTCTTGGAAATGCGAGTGTTCGGTCAGCAAGTTGCAATGAAACTGAGGTAGGCATTACTTCTCCAATCTGCATTTCCTGTAAATAGAAAAAGGCATCAAGTTAACACTAGCACCTAAATCACATAAAGCCTTACCGATATAATATTCTCCAATGGTGCATGGAACTGTGAAACTGCCAGGATCTTTCAACTTCGGAGGAAGTTTCCTCTGAATAATGGCGCTGCATTCTTCCGTTAATGCCACTATTTTCGTAGTCTCCCAATCTCCGTTTTCGTGAAAGAATGTCTTTCATGAATTTGACATAACTGGGCATTTCTTCCAAGGCCTCTGCAAATGGGATGTTGATGTGCAGCTTTTTGAAAACCTCCAGGAATCGAGCAAACTGCTTGTCCAGTTTGTTTTTCTGAAGACGTTGAGGAAAATGTGGAGGTGGAGTGATTTGTTCTTTTTCCTTTGCTTCTTTTTCCTTTGCCTCTTTTTCCTCCATCTGTTGTTCAGCTTCTTTTGGAACTTCTTCTTGGGACATCTTGATTCCAACATCTTTGTTGATTTCAGTATCGCTTCTCAAAGTAATGGCTTGACATTGCTCTTTCCCTCGGTTCCTTGGATTGGGTTCTGTGTTGCTGGGAAGATTACCTGGTGGTCTGTAACTCTGAGCATTGGCCAGTTGTCCAATTGATTCTCCAGTGCTTTGATGGAAGCTGATTTGCTCTGAAAGATAACATCATATTTTTTTAACTGAGCCAGCACTTCTGCTATTCCTGGTTCATTTGCCTGCTCCTGGCCTTTGTTCTATTGCTGGAATCCAGGTGGTGGATAGTTTCGCTGTTGGCCTGAATTGTTGCTCCATGAAAAATTAGGATGATTCCTCCACCCTGGGTTATAGGTGTTGGAATATGGATTGTTCCCCTGCCTGTTGAAATTGTTGACAAATTCATTCACCGTTCTTCAAGTTGGTTCGACTCTGGTGTTCCTCCATATGGTGAACTTGTGGATCCAGTGGTAAGAGTTTCCATGAATTTGCATATCTGATCTAGCTTGGTGTTGACTGCTATATTGGCTCCACTTTCATAAATCCAGCAATTCTTTGGATCATGCTCATTTCTGTTGGCCACAAGGAATTATTGTTTGCCATTTCTTCGATTAGTTCCCAGGCTTGATCTTCTCCTGTTGTCATTCTCCTCCAGCAGCAGCATCGATTGTGGTTCTCATTATTCCAGAAAGTCCATTATAGAATGTTTGGACTTGAAGCCATTTTAGAATCTCATGGTGATGACATTTCCGGAGTAAATCTTTGTACCTTTCCCAAGCTTCGTAGAGGGATTCTGAATCTTGTTGTACAAAGGATGTGATGTCATTCCTCAGTTTTCCGTTTCTGGCTGGTGGAAATACTACTTTGCAAGAAATTTGGTGGCTAAAGTGTTCCAAGTTGTGATGGAACCTGCTGGTAGTGAATGTAGCCAAGCTTTAGCTCTGTCATTCAAGGAGTATGGAAAAACTCGCAATCTCATTGCTTCTTCAGCTTCTCGGTTGTAATTAAAAGTGCCGCAAACTTCCAGGAAGTTGCTGATGTGGGCATTAGGATCTTCAGTTGCATTCCCCCCAAAATGAACTGATTGCTGAATCATCTGAATGCATGTTTTGATGTCACCCGCATTTGCTGGTAAGGGAGGGAGTACAATGCAAGAAATGAGTCTGTCAACCACCGGAATGGTTCTGTCTCGAATGCGAATTGGTGGTGCAACCTCCAAAGGTTCAGGTTCCATGTTGACTAAAGCTTCTTGGCCTTCTCGCATTTCCCTTCTCAACTGTCTGATGGTTCTTTCAATTTCTGGGTCAAGCGGTCGTAGTTCAAAACTTCTGGTTCGTCTCATGAAGTTTCTGAAAACCTAAAACACAAGAAAACAAAAACAATAAGTAAAAAGAAATTAGGTATAAGTAAATGTATCTAACCCCTAAACTAATAGTAAAAGAAAATAAGTAAGTCCCCGGCAACGGCGCCAAAAACTTGACCGGCGTAAACACACACGTATAACGCAAGCATACGTATCGTTCAAGTAGTATAAAAAGTATCGATCCCACGAGGACTTAATAACTAAACTATTAATTTATGAGGTCAAATGATTACTAGTATCTAACTGGTTGATTGATTGATTTGAAATGGTGACGATTCTAAATTTAAAAGCAAGTAAATAAAATTGTCGAAAGTAGGTTTTAAGAAAATTCAATATTAAAAACTATCTAGGGTTGTGATTTCTTTTAATATCATTTTAAAGATGAAGTGGTTATCTTAAAGTTGGTAATATATTGATTTATTAACCTGGAACACTAAATTATGTAAAAGCCTCTTCCGATAGTCAATTTCAAATACCTAGTATAATCCAATTGAACCATATGTGTATGTCAACCAAATTACCTATTCATTAATTAAGTTCCAATTAAGGCTACCCCACCCCCGCCCGACAGGTATATTTCTATCCTGTAAGGAAATCTATTAAAGGGTTATCTATCCTTAAGGAAGATCGTGGGCTATTGAGTCTGAGGTCTTAAACTTAAAATCCCTATGTCTAGTTCATTTTAAGTTTACCTAATCAATTTTATTAATGGCCAGTTAATTAAAAAGAATTAAGATTAAGACTCAATAAATAAATCATTATATTACCCAAACTATAATCTAACCCCTTATAAACCAGTGATATTAAAAGTCATCACAACCCCAGATAACTTATTTAGTTACAACACATAACTAGGGCTGGTAAAAAACTTGAAAATAAAAGACATGAAGTAAAAATGCGGTAAAGTAAATACTGAAAAGTAAATTACAATAAAATAAAATGCTAAGGTAAAGAATTACTTTTACTACTACTAATTTAGATATCTCCCATAAAATAATATATAAACTTGTCATAATATTACCAACGACCAATCTGGCGGTAATCCTGATTAAGTCAAATTAAGTCCAACCAGCCATTCAGGCGGTAATATTTGTCCATAAACCAGCCATAAAGGCGGAACCAAAATTAAATTACCAACCGACCAATCCGGCGGTATCCTTGATTAGTCAGGTTTAAACCAGATTAAAATTAAATTACCAACCGACCAATATAGCGGTATCCTTTTTAAGTCAAATTTTAAATAGTGAATATATTATTTTTAAGGGAGATTAATCTAAATAGCAATAGTAAAAGAATTACCTTTCACCCTAGCTGGAGAAGTTACCTCCTCATGGTGAATAGTAAAAACTGTAAAAAGTAAAGAAAGTAAATTACTATTATTACAAAAAGTAATTAAAATTTAATTACAAAACTTAAATTAAAGACACTAGAGAGAGAAACTCCATATTTACATCAAAGAAAGGACAAGAGAATGGTACATCTAAAACTGAAATTTGAAGCTCTATTAAAGGTCTCAGTGGGGTTCCAGCGTCGCGACGCCAGGGCCTTTGGCGTCGCTACGCTAGATTTTATCGACGTGGCACGCTCTGGTTCGTCGGTTGCAGATTATGGATCAGGTGACACGTGGCGAGTGGTTTGGCTTCAATTATTGTGACACGTGGCGGCTTCTGATTGGTCGATGAGATTCTTATCCGCCATGTGTCAATTAAGGATTAGATACTCAATGATTGATGCTGACGTGGCGGTGACGTGGCGACACGTGGGAAAGAGACTGTCGGCAGCGTAGGATTGTGATTACGCCCAAATATGACTTGCGGTTATCCCAGTATAGCTGGGGTGTCGATTCCTCAGAGAGATGGTTACAATAGAACTAATTCACTCAAACAAATACATTAACGGTAACTTAATAAATGAAACGATAAAATTGGTAATTAAAATAAAGATAAATAAAATAATGAAAAATGTAATAAACGATAATGGCAGAGAAAAACAGCAAAGCGTCGGGAATCCCTCTTGCATCAAAATCATATATTCAGTTATTAATTCCTATTACTACTCAGTTGAGGGTTTCACATCCCAAACCAACAACCGGAATATATTCAATTCTACGCATATTAAATTCTAAGGTAATTAATGATTATTTTCTCTATGTTAACAGCATACAAAAGTCATCGTTACGAGCTATCTAACGTCGACAATATACCCTCAGGCAATACTGCAGCAGAAGACCAACACATAAAACGACTTTACCAGTCACAATTAAATTCGCAAACCACACATAGAAGAAGCATGACTGGATCTATATGGGATTTAACAAAACATAATTTCTGGATTAATAAATCGAAGGATGATAGAAAATAAGGTAAAGGTTACGAAGTATCGATATCCACCTCTAGCCTGGCTAGACATGGGCCCACAAACGTCACTATGAACGAGGGCTAACAGTTCAGTGGCACGTTCACCTTTACCGCTAAAAGGTGATTTAGGCATTTTGCCTAATAAGCAAGATTCGCAGACGTCATATGAATTTGGATCAAATCCGTCCAAGTACCCACTCTTCGAAAGTGTGGATATGCGAGTCTTGTTAATGTGTCCCAGACGACAATGCCACATATAAGTTTCATCATTTGGATCACTCTTTTAAGCCTTTTGTTTGTTAATTTATATGTAGGAGATTCATTTATATTCAAAATATAAAGACCATTATTTGCAACTGCAGTGCATATTTCTGCATCATTTTTATATAAATAACACCCAGTGTTTCTAAATACAAAAGTGTACCCATTTCGGGTTAACAAAGATACAGATATATATCCTAGTCAAACTAGGTACATAATAACAGTCATTTAGTTTAAGTACATGCCCCGAGGGCAGTTCTAATACAAAAGTGCCCACGGCCAAAACAGCAACAGGAGTTCCGTTTCCAACTCGTAGATCAATCTCCCCTGAAGCCAGAGTCCTGCTGTTCTGCAGATCCTGCACATCAGTACATGTATGAGAACCACAACCAGAATCAAAAATCCAATTTTTAAAACTAGAAGTAGCCATGTTTATTTCAATAACAAACATACCAGAGGTCGGTGCCTTGCCCGCCTTGATCTCCCTTCTGATCGCCTTGTTCATGCGGCAGTCACGCTTCCAGTGACCTCTTTTGCCGCAGTTAAGGCATATGTCTTGTGACTTGTTCCTCGGCTTCCCAGAAGCCATCGGCATCTTGGCCTTGCCCTTGTTCTTACGCTTCTTCTTTTCACCCCTCCAGTTGCCTTGGGCCCAGCCCTTGACGTCTGAGAGGTCGATGCAAAGTGCGCCTCGCGCTTGTTGCCTTTAAGAAGCTCTTTCTCTGACTCCTTAAGAATGGACAATAGCTCTCCAAAAGTATCGTCCGTATCCATCAACTTGTAGTTGATGATAATCTGCTTCCAAGTATCGGGAAGTGACTGTAAAAGCATGTCTACAGTCAGCTCAGCCTCTAAGACTATTCCCATCTTGGCCAACTCATCAATGTCAGCTATCATTTGAGTCCCGTGGGCCTCAACTGAAGCGCCATCAGTCATACGGGAGCGAAAGAGTTTCTTCACCAACTCATACCTCTCCATCCGCTTATTAGTGCGGTGAAGATCCTTTAGTCTAGCCATCATATTATAAGGATCCAAGTCCCTATTCTGGCGACGAAAGTGTTGAGTCATGGAAGCAAGCATGATCGACTGAGTTGTATCACAATCATCGCTATGAGTTCTCCATAACTCCAGCTCAAGTGGCTCAGTGGGCCTCGGCCCGAGAGGTCTCTGTATGGTGTACAACAGCCTCTCTGCCCCAAGGACTATCCTCAGGTTCATTTCCCAGTCAGCAAAGTTCGTGCCCTTAAATACATTATCACCCATGATTATGTCTCGGACATTTCCTTTGTTTGCCATCTTAACTACGATAGTCCAACTATCTAGTTAACGATATATGGGTACAGTCAAACTGTTACAAGAAAAATAACATTTTATTAGTCCAACTAATGTTAAAATATTGACGAAATAAATTTTGTAAGCGCGTAAAGCTAAGTATCTGAATGAAATTGCAAATTCAATACTAGCCTCCCACTATTTTCTACAAGAATCTAACCCTCTGTCGAGTACTCGGGAAATCCAATTTCCTAGTGGGCTAGGATCCCGTTAAATAACACACAACCTTGACTTTGGCCAACAAGTTGTATGATATTTAACTAGGTAGATCTCGAAGATCAATTGGATCCCATCCAATTCCTAGATCCGGTAGGTGGACATCCAAGTCCGAAACATATATATCTAATACATATGTCAATGTATCCAATACATTTTCCTAACCATTTCCTCTTAATCAACTAAGTCTTGGCTTTGGCACAACAAACTTAATGATTCCAGTTAAGCGGGACCCATTGACATGGAAAGTTTCGTAATCAATGTCGATGGACAAGAAGTGATCTTGACTTTGGCCAACAAATCACAACTTGGAAAAGACACCGATATGGAACAAAAATCTCATGATTCAAACACATCCTCAATTGACAAAGGTCTTGACTTTGGCCAACAAACCAATGCCAATTTCGGATCTTGAGAAAGAATCACTCAACGGAAGGAAAATCGCTTAATATTGTTTGAGGGATTTTCGTGTAATTGGCAACCAATTAATTTATCTTTGTTAGGTCTCATCATCATACACCCTTAAGCATGCTTCTAAAACATCATAAAGCGCGTAAAGTAAAGTAATAGCGATATACGGATGGATATGAACAACAACTTGTTCCTAGAACAAATCACTCCCTTTCCTTTCCCCGCTAGAACTATTCTACTCTTACCCAATTACATAATACAATAAGAGAAACCTCATTTACATTGAGGGGAATTAGGTGAGAAGAGAATACAAAGAGACAATAAGAGAAAGGCTGGACACGCAGGTCCAATTTATAAATTCTAAATTTACAATAATTTCTAAAATTACCCTTCCCTTCTAATATCCATCCGATATACACTATTCATACATACATCCACATTCATTCATTCAAGGCATGTTATACAACCAATCAAATCCAATTAATTAGTCTTTAATTAGGTGACAATACAATGTTCAAACAATTGTTTGCATTTGCGCGAGTCCAACTCAATTTGAGAATAAATACTTATAGTATGAATTCACGAATTATATCGAACTACTCGTCAAATCCAATTTAAGTCGTATTCAATACTAATCCTTATATTTAATTCCAAATTAAATATTTACACTTTTATTGTGCTTTTATGACTTAGATTCCAAATCTAATTCTATCGGGTCTCAAAGCCCAATCAACATCCAATGTCCGTTTAATTAAAGTCCGATGGGCTTTCAATTGATTTCATTAGGCTTGGGCCTTGGTCAATGTGGGTCAAACCCAATTTCCAAGCCCAATAAGGAATCACCCTCATTTGCCATAAAAATCAATATCAAGCCCATAAGGCCCAATTAAACATAAAAGCCCATTTATTACATTTGGACTTAATGGAGTGATTTAGGCCCATTTTTGGATCCAATCCAATTTGCCCAAACCTACTTGGTCCAACCAAGCCCATTATGTCCAAATATAATAGTTTTAGGCCCAATTCAAAATTAAGCCCAATTAATCAAATTTTAAAATTCCAAATTTTATAACTTAATTAATTAAAGTGTAATGTCATGATTAATCCTTTAAATCAATATTTCCAAAATATCAAATTAATCCATTAATCATATTTTTATCTTAAATACATGTCCAACATTATTTAATCAAAAAAATCAAGTCCTTAATCTTCTTCCATGCATTCGGCCAAGGTGATGAAAAATTACCGATTTCGTTTTCAATCCGATCGAATCACAAATCGTCATTTTATGATCGTTTAAAGTCATCCAATGATCTTATAAACAACAAATCATCATCTCCATGGTCTAGGTAGTATTCAGCCAAGCCTCTCCAAGAGGGGAAAAATTAATCCAATTTATTTTTCATGAAATTGATAATGTATAACATAATGTACATACATTTAAGCATACTTAATCAATCAAAATCATCAAATCATGCTTCAATCAATTTTGCCCAAATATTACCCTAATATATTTTCATGCTCTTTAAGCTCAATGATACCATTGTTGGAAATTCTAATCCATGTCCCAAGATCAAAAGAGCAAACAAAACATATAAATGAATGAACAATATTGAAGTATGGCGGAATCATACTCACAAAGATCGGAATGCGGATGCGTTGATGAAATAAAACCACCTCCTTTGTGCTTTGGATGATTCGGCCAAGGTAAGAAAAGGAAGCTCCAAGCTTTGTTGATCACTCCAAGCTCAAAGATTAGTTTCCCATAACACCTTTGTATGATCCCTTGATGGTGCTAGCCAAAGATGTGTATTAAAGTTCTAAACTTATACACTTCTTCACAAAGTTCTTAAGAAAATGGAAGAAAAATGGAGAGCCAAAACTGCAGTGAAGTTTCGGTCATGAGAGGGAGAGGAAGAGAGTTGTGATTTTTGTTACAAAAATCAATTTATATTTATGCCATAATATTTATTAAATAAATAATAAACTTATGACACAAATCATGCAATGGCTTAGAGTGTCAAACACTCAAACTCCATGCAAAACCATTGAGTGTATTGTACATTATCACCATGCAATGTATTAACAATTAAATAATGCATAAAATGACATGTGTCATGTGGGCCCCACACAACCCAAATGAAAGTGGGCCCACGCGTACTCACGCGTTCGGGTTCGATATTTCCGAAATACCAAACTTTCGTCGCGACGTTAATTAAATCGAATTTAAATAAATAATTGCGCCTAGCGAAATTATTATTTACTTCGCTAACGAATTAATTCTAAATTAACTCGTTTGCCCGAATTAAAATCTAATTTTAATTTCGCGTCGAAATCGAATTTCGATTATTATATCGAATATAATAATTTTACGATTAATTCCAAATTAATCGTTCTCTCTCTATGTATAGTACTTTATCCAAGATAAAGTCTCTCCGTAATTAATCCAAGATTAATCGAGTTTGAATCATACGTCATTGGTGAATCTTCGGGAAGCGACCCAAGAGATCTCTGGATATGTTGGCAGTAAATACGGCCGTCAGATTATCCGAACACGTACGTACCAAGTACTACGTTTTTACCGATTTACAAGACAAGGTTAGCCTCTAGCAAAATGCCATGCCTACCCAATTCTCCAGAAATATTCTTATTGGAATATAAGATCTATAACAGGCGTAGTATACCGTAGTATAGTGTATACTGATCCAGTATCGGATGATCACATGTAAGGCCTGGGGCTGGAGATGTGTCTGCCCTGTACGATACATATATCGGACATCAAGCAACTAGTCTCTTTGAATCGGATAATCCTGACCTTGTCATATTATCCCGATGGTTGCAACCATTATAGAGTACTAGTTCTGTATCCTGCGCGATCATCATCTCCATATGTCTGAAGTGATACTTCCGTCTTGACATCACACCCAATACACTACGATTCCCGATAAACCTAGAACAGGTGTACACAGAACCTGTTAAAGCCCTGGACGACCAAAACTAAAGTCTACCGATTGTCGCAAGTACTAGCGATGCAAGTCTCAGGTTAAGACCATATGCACCTACCCTGAAGCGGACTCCCATAGACACGCAGACATACTACCAATGGGATTCCGCGGGGTCTATCCAGAGCGAAGCTGTTTTCCGTACCATCGGTAAAACACAACCTCCTACCGCACTTGCATAAGTATCCAATACTCAAATATATGAGAACTATGCTGTTGTGCCCTCACAACACGCACAAGTGCAGTACTAGTCTATTCCGCATTATCGATGTCCAATCTCGATAATACTACGACTAGGGATATTTAATGATTAAACCTTTATGGATTGATACTGTCTCATATCATCTCAATCCGGAATTAATCATAGGGACTTTTACCATTTATATATCAAAGTAAATAAATTACAAAACGGTAAAAGGCAATTTCATTACTACATAGTTAATTTTGTACAATAATACAATATCATTTACAAAATAGTGACGCTATGGGTCATTACTGTCTAACAATTTGATCTTACAAACGCACCTAGCACATTTATGAGATTGATGAATCATGTTATGCATGCTTTTATAGGTAAGTTTGTTATAGTTTATTTTGATGACATCTTATTTTACAGTAAAACATTAGATTAGCATGTTACACATTTGAAGCATGTTCTTGAAGTGTTGAGACAGGAAAAACTGTATGCTAACTTTGGTAAGTGCACTTTTTGTATGGATAGGATTGTTTTCCTTGGTTTTATTGTAAGTGCAGATGGCATCGATGTTGATGTAGAGAAGGTGAAGGCGATTCAGGATTGGCCTACACCAACGACAGTGACAGAAGTTAGAAGCTTCCATGGATTAGCAAGCTTCTACCGCAGATTTGTTAAAGACTTCAGTAATATTACTGCACCACTGACTGAAGTAATGAAGAAAATTATTGGTTTCAAATGGGGAGAAGAGCAGAAGCGTGCTTTCCAGGATCTTAAAATGAAGTTATGTAATGCACCAGTTTTGGCGCTACCCAATTTTGAAAAGACATTTGAGATTGAGTGTGATGCATCCGGAATAGGCATTGGAGCTGTTCTTATGCAAGAAAAGCGACCAATAGCTTATTTTAGTGAGAAGCTGAATGGAGCAGTTTTGAAGTACCCCACATATGAGAAGGAGTTGTATGCGCTAGTGAGAGCCCTTAAGACTTGGCAGCATTATCTGTGGCCTCGAGAATTTGTGATCCATACTGATCATGAATCATGTAATCCACACTGACTTAACTCTTTTTGATGCAGGTACAGATTCGAGGTCAAATCCTTTTCAAGAGGGAGAGAATGACATGAATCCAGCAACTCAAGGAACAAATGACATGAATCCAACAACTCAAGGAACATTAGATCCTTTGCAACAGGTCCAATCACATGCCAAAGAGCTAAGAAGATCAGAGACGCAATGGCGGGGCTAGCGCAGAATGCCATGTTTGAGTGTGACACACAACTCTGGGGCATATGAGTGGGTCCAAAGCTATTTCACTTGACTCAAGTTATACCTGAGTAACGCACCAACAATCTTGAAGCCGAGTATATTTTTAACGGATCAAGCCGATTTAAGCCCGACACTAAATATTCAGCCAAGACAAGACTTATTCGACTTTATGACACATCATTATGCCTTTATACATGGAAGCCACGAATTTGGAGAACTTTGGTGTAAGGAAACAACTTTAGACAAATTTGGAAAAGTTATCCACATTTGTTGACTTTTTATGATTTTGTTTTTTTACTTTAGACTTTTTTTAGCAAAGTTATTTATTAAGTCTTTGTTTGTTATTGATTAAGTCTTTGTTTCTTTTGACTTTGTGTTTGTTATTAAATGTCTATTAAGGGCATGGGCATTTAATAGCCATTAGTTAGCAATTTAGGGTGTTTTGGTCATTTTGCACCCATTAGGGTTTCTTTCATTGTACTTTTTAAACTCATTTCAACTTAATGAGAAGCTAATCACCAAATTTCAAATTCATCTTCATTTTGAAGTCTTGGCTATTGCCTAAATTGCTTAAGGGAGGGATTCCCCTTATCTCATACAATCGACTTATCTAAGGCGTGGCAACCTTAGTGGCGTCTCCGTGCTAGCAGAACACTTCAAGGAATCATCTTAAGGGTTCTCAAAGATAAGTTCTTTGTGGGTCTTCTTTGTGGCCTTGGAAGGGTTTTGTTCCTACAAAATCAAATTCGCGGTTCTTGGGGTTCTGTCCGTTGCGAGGGGTTTGATTGGCCTAATCCTCCAAGTGAGTTCCGCGTCATGAGGTATTCTATATCGAACTCTGTCAGCAATACCAACCATCCGCCCAACTTCCCTATCTGTGAAGGTATTGACTATAAATAATTTATGGGATTCTCTTTTTCTACCAAATGTATATTATAGGATTGGAAGTAATGATGTAACTTTCGAGAAGCCCATATATCACCGCCAAACAGATCTTTTCCACACTTCTTGATAGCGGGCTTCATACGGAAGCATCTTCTTACTGAGGTAGTAGACTACATGTTCCACCCTATCTCATCTACTTGTACCATCGTCGCCCCCGGCGCTTCGGGTTCTATGGCAAAATACAACACCAAGGGTTTGCCCGGCCTTGGGGGTCTCAAGGCGGGCAGTTTAACCAAGTATTCTTTGATTTTGTCAAAAGATTCCTGACATTGCCCATTCCACTCCACATGCTGGTCTTTCCTCAATAACTTGAAGATGGCCTCACATACTAACGTTAGTTTGGCAATGAATCGACTGATATACTGGATTTTCCCGAGAAAAGCTCTAACTTCCTTTTTTGTCTTCGGTGCGGGCATCTCGGTAATTGCCTTGATATTTTAAGGGTCTATATCTATCCCTCCCATTCCCACTGTATGCCCTAACAACTTTCCCGATGTTACCCCAAACACACACCTCTTGGGATTTAGTCGGAGGTTGTACTTGTCGACTCTTTGATGGAACTTCTTCAGTGCTTCTATATGTCCTACCCTCGTCTCTGACTTGACCATCATGTCATCCATGTATACCTCAATTTCCTTATGCATCAAGTCATGGAATAATGTAATGGTCATTCGTTGATAAGTGGTTCCCACATTCTTAAGTCCGAACGACATCACTTTCTAACAATATGTACCCCACTCAGTGATGAAGGCAGTCTTATACTTGTCTTCTTCGGCCATGAGGACCTGATTATACCCTGAGTGCTCAACGAGTACACTTCATATGAATAATTATTATAAATAATTTGTATTATTCATATTGCGTTGCCCAAGTGCTCAACGAGTACACTTCATATTATGGGACTCTCTAAGTTTAGGTTTACCCGTCACGAAATCCAATTTCGTGTCAATAATCCACCCACTCATGGATTATGATGACCACATATAATCTCGCTAAACTATGCAAACTGAGGTCATTGCATACGTATAATCCCTCTGTCACAGGCTATCCATATTATACCTGAGATATAGATGAGAATGTCAAATCCGTTCGGTATAATATAGTCGACTTTCAATTTACGATCTCTAAATAACACTCGGAACTGATTTCCGAAGTTATACCACGGCCACACCGTGAGCATCAGTCCACACCCAACGAACAGACGGAGGTCTGATTATGAATAGATCGGTGATGTGACTGCCATCAAAGTGTGGAGGATAACTCATATATCCCACTGTGGTATCTCAAATCGAAGGACCACTATACTTGCTCAACTTGAAAAGATTCCTATTGATGTTGGTATACCATCTATTAGGAAATCTTCATTGAGTCGTTCAGTGTTTATCAAATAAACACCTACATATCTATACGAGTCTACCGAGACTCATGGTTCACTAGGATAAACCATTAGACCAAGTCACGATATACGACATGTACTGGTCTCAGCGGAATTTACAAACCGACCTGTGTTAGTAAATCTATACCAGGAACTTTATTTGAGGATATACATCTTATAATGCGCTTTCCAATGTCAATTACAACCTACGTTGTAACTACGCACTACATTATAAATATTAGGGTCATTGTCTAATATACATGTATCACTAAACCAGATTTAGTTTCGATCTAATCATAATCAGATATCTAATCGTAATTAGATCGAATAAGTGTATAAAAGACAAGAGTGCTACCATTAAATCAGTAATATTATGGAAAATGGAATTGCTCGTATTTATGAATCGGACATAAATACGATCCGGATTGGCACTCTCAGCACCAACCTAACAATTTCTCCCACTTGCTCTAGTGCTAATCCACGGTATCATATACACATTTCAATGTGTATCACATACTCATGGCCCTCAAGAGCTCACCTAGCACTCAAGAGGTAGGCAACAACAAGTAAGCCTACTTTAACAAATTGAGTCCGTTTAACAAACTCAATCGTTTTACCTAACCTGCATCATTCATATTTTGCAGAATCTAAATTCTACATCAATATGACTCAGACGCTATATCAGTTTTGTGCTATAACTGCTGAGTTGTCTAAGTATATATGGATCAAATCCAAAATACTATAAGACAACCGCAAGTACAAAACTAATATCAACACTTCTAATCATTAAGGTCAATTTGCAACTTCTTAAGTCAATACCTCAAAAGTTGCAACTGATTCCATTAGTTCAGTAGAATCAACAGTGACACTCCCACTGCATCTTTTCTAACTTTATATGACATAGACCATCTAATGTCATAATTAGAATCAAATTTGATCTGACCTTATGTTTGCAGATTAAATTCTCCATGAATAAAAAACTCGTTCTAATATCTCAAAGTTCATAAAGAACATGTTTTAAGATCCATCATATAATCTACAACATATCAAAATAACTCGTAACAATTACGATTAAATTGATATCTTTAATCGCACATAATATAGCATTCACTACGCCATCATCTTATGATGTATAATATTGACTAGACATTCTAATCAATCTCTCTTTCAACAAAGGTATCATCATTTACGAAAGATGAATACTATATATATAAAATACCCGTTAATTGTCAAAACGTTATATTAACTATCATACAGATAGTTTTATTGTGTCTTTTATTAGATCATATCTAATACGCGACTAATGAGAGTATCTCACAAGTCTCTTAGTTTTATATCATATATGAAACTTTATATCAAATATAACAGAGCCTACTCTCACTGCTTTCACGGAGAAAAGAAGACTTAAGTCAATATTTTACTCACTAACATCTCATTATTACTTTAATAATGATAATGTAGTTAGGATATATTGCAATAGAAAGAAATTTATACGCTCCCACTGACCTACTATCAAATATGTATTATCTATGCTTTGATATAATTAGACAATCTGACTGTATCAAAATTAGAGAACACAGATTTTCGGAAAGCTTATCTGAGTCTACAATAGGCTCTATAAGCCAGTATATCAAAATTGTGAGCTTAGCAGAATACAAACTCTAGGGCCATTCTAGACTTCCAACAAAAAAATCACGACGGATCTCTCATTCGAAGAAATCACTCAAGAACGCCTTTTTGCATTCGTTAGCCAAAATACATAGTTTAATATCAACATTAACCAATCAGATCTTTAACTGTTCAATTAGTACGACCAGAGACAGGTATTCTCAGAAACTACAATAGACTACTAAGGATAACATTTCTCATTGTCATACTATAAAGGTCAAACCTTTATCAAGCTCACTTTGCTTTTGCTGCGCAAACAATTTACACATTTTATGAACTATTCATAATGAAAGCTAATCAAGTTCAAAACTTGATCGTAGTAAGCTATGAACAATCTTAGATCTATGGTTCAATGCTAATTTCTGAAATCAATATCAAATATCGCTCCCACTATAAATCTTAGGATAATTTTCTTCAATAAGAAAACAACATAACCAATTAGTATCAAATACTTTGTAAATGATTCTGACATCCTATTGGACTTATATGGAAGTTGACTAAGGGTCTTTTCATCTAACTAATTATGTAGTTCCATTTTAGTTTATCACTTTCACATTTGACTTCAATAAGTCAAGTCTTTTCTATAATTGGTCAACATCTAATGTTACACACCAAGTAATAAAACAATTTTATTACTCGGGATCGTAGAAAATATATTCTATCAAATAGAATACAATATTCCATAAAATAGAATAAATGATAAAATTTTCACTCGTACCTCCGAGGCACAAATACTTTCAATTATATAAAAATTATACAAAAGAAAGTTTCAAATCTCAAACTTTTCAAGATTCGATTTTTCTACTATACATATCATATATGTAAGTGTAGAAACTAATGGAACCTTATTAAATAGATGAATTAGTGTTAATGGAGCATAACCCCAAGAGTATTGAAAACTAATTCGGTAACACTCAATATCAACGAATCAAATCATATAAGATTCAATTACTCTCACTGACCAATTCCATCAAGATGTAATCGTGGAAGTTTAATATTGAGTAAGAATCATATTCATTAAATAACCTTAGAACTAATTGCCTTAAATTCACGTGTTTGATCATATCAAACATCTTTGAACAATTCAAAAAATCACGATGAATTTCAAAGATATAGTTTTCAACACTTCAATAGAATATCTTTGAACCATTCAAAATATTCTATCTGTGTTTTATCAGAAACATATTGAAAGTTCTCGAACAATTCAAGACGTTCAATATATATTCTTTTAGAAACATGTAACCAAGTCATGACAATTCATTAACTACGTTATGGAGTAAAGAAAACTATCCAATGCAATTTATAATACATTAAACTACATACATCCAATGCATTAGTCTAATAAATCTTGTGGTCCAATGACGATCATTGGTTAAATTAGATTTAATCACATCATGAATACAATATTCATTAAATGGATAAGGATATATGGTGTGGTCTCATATCAGACCATCCTTACCATATGGAACAAGCACTAATGCTTATGTGATAAAAACTCATAAAGCATTGTTCTAAGTTATTTAGTTAACCGAATATTTTTCTTAATGTTTATCTTTTCATTAATGACACTACTAGTCATATTAAAATATGTAACAACTGTTATAAAGAACAAGTAACTATCCAATAGTCACAAGTTATGATATCAAATATCAAAACAGTTATTAAAAATTATTTTAAATAACTAGACGGGAGATCCGATATTCAATACCTACAGTTGTCGTATTGTGAGAATCAATATTCTCTATACACAACTATACACATCTCATTTCTTAAGCTTTACAATTTTCGTTCAATTATTCACAACAATTGCAAATGATTGATTAGCAAACTGTGTCAAACACGTGACTTCTAAAAGTCACTAAAGTCAAGTGACGTCATTATAAGATAAACAAATACTAATGGGGTTTTCTTAATGCCAATCAAGAATCTCGAGACATGAACTATTCAAGTCAATTCTTACTGAATAATAAACAATTCTTTCAAGACTATTATATCCTTAAAAAATATCTATTTAGATTACCTAATCGTGACTTAGAAACTAAGCCACTAACCATCTTGATTTCCAAGGAAATCGGAGCAACAGTTCCCGATGGTCTTAAACTAATCTAACAATATCTTAGTCTACTGTCTTTCTAGAACCTATTCTAGAGATTCGCAACCATAAGTAAAATCAGAAAACCTATTCAAGTAATAAACATGTAGTGGATTAGAACTATAATTCTATAAACAATATAGAATAAAAGGAAAACGAAGCAGGATTTTCCATAAAATTACGCACTGTCTTAGTTATGGATTTTTAACGCAACAGTTTTTCCCACTACTTTTCGTAATACCGTAATCCCCAACGGAGAACGGGAATTCAATAATTAAATCGAATTCCATAGTGAGAGTAGGATCCCATGAATATATTTCGACTCACAGCTTTGGCACGATCTCGCCTACGTATATTCATTAGGTAGACAACTCATTGTCAATCACTCACCAGTGACTCCTGATTTTGGTCCTTACCGTTTCTCGTTATGACAAATTTGGCACGTTCACAAGGAGGGGTATCAAGGCTTCACTTGTCAATGACAAACTCAAGCTACCGATGTAGTCCTGACAGCTTTGGCACATTCAAGATTTCCACTTTCACTTGAATTTGTCTAGTATCAATAAACAACCGGCATGGATAAAATCCCATAACCTACACCCTCACAGCTTTGGCATGATCTCGGATGCAGTTATAGAAAGATACCCATAAACCGTACTGACAAGACGGACCAAGAAACATATATCAAATACACGTCACTTTACAGCCTTATTTCTAAGCGGGGATTTTCCTCAGGAAGCAATACTTTACATCAAATGCAGAATTTTAATCTAAATCATTTTCTAAACAATTCAATTCTACCTATAGAAAACATAACTCAATTTAACCATTAAATTTCCGTTACATTTTCTTTAACGTAGAACCGAAAAGTCAAGAAACATATATAGATTTTATGCATGTGTGAACATCAAAATTGGATTAAATATCAAATATAAAACATGAATAATGTAATGGATGAAGCATCGGACCTGCTCTGATACCAGTTTTGTTGGGGTTTCGGGCGAACGGTGCAACGGAAGCGCGGTTTGGGCGAAATCGTAATTTTAAAACTTTTTCAAATTACCGAATAAATTATTCAATATTGAATATGAATAATTTATTCATATTTCACTTAAACACATTTATTCGATATCATATAACGAAATAAATAGCAAAAAAACGTCGCGAAACTTTGACGAAAAATAATTTTCCGTAAAATGACGCAAAACACATTTTTGACCAAACCGACCACCCGACACTTATGGAGACTACCCAGGTCAGCCCGAATAGTGTTAGGGCAGTTCATGGGCTGCCCGAACAGTGAAAAATTCACTATTTGGGCAGCCGTCACCCGGTTGGCTCAAAAGTCACCTGGTAACGTCGTTTTTCACCGTTTTCACTTATTTCAACTCCGAAAAACTTTCCGGCAATTGTTCCAACTCCCAAAACACATCCAATAAGTTCATAAGACATTATTTACATCACAAAATTTTCAGGTGCTTAAATCCAAATTTTCAAGATTAATCAAATTAATCAAAACACCAATCAATGTCACCACACATGAAGCACCAAGAAAAATTCTAGGTGTTACAAGAGTGGGCATAACACTCTAATATGGCAACATGACATCAAATGAACAAATTGGACAATAATTACACTAATTCCATCCAAACTACTTCACACATGCACACAAGCTTCCAATTCATCCACCACAACCAAAAGCCCCAATTTTTCAAAATTAAAGGAACGCTAGAACCTTTCTAAATCATCAAGAAACAAGAAACTAAATTTCCAAGCTTAGGGTTAAAGTAGATTACCTTTAATCTCTTGTTATCTAAGCGTTTTCCTTGAATTTCCTTTAATTTTCTTCATGGTTTCATCAAACCAATCTTAGGGCTTCTTTAGGGAGGTTGTTCGGTCATGGAGAATGGGTTAGAGAAGAAAAGAAAATCATCTCCTTTTATTTTCTCATGACCGACTCTGGCATAGTAAGTAAGGGCAATTTGGTCATTTTTCATTTTAAGCAAATCAAACTTTATTGTAACAAATCATATTTGCACACATATAGTTTAATTAAATCATGCCAAGTGTTTCAATAATAATTAGACAAATTTCATAACATTTATGAAAAAAGTTTATTAATTAATCATTAAATATTTAACAATTAAATATCCAAATAATCAATTAATATAATATTATTATATATGTATTTTTATTTACAATAAATAACAAATACATATATTTATGGCATGTGTCAAAATCTCATTTGACGATTAATTAATATGTATCTAATCGTATTATGTATCAAATACATATACATAATAATTATTAAATGGCCAAAATCCTCTAATGCATGTGTTATAGTTTAACCGATTAAACAATTCGAATTAACTCACTTAATCTGATAAAGTATTATGAATAATCCGTTTTATTCATATCGCGTTGCCCAAGTGCTCAACGAGTACACTTCATATTGTGGGACTCTCTAAGTTTAGGTTTATCCATCACGAAATCCAATTTGTGTCCATAATCCACACACTCATGGATTATGACGACCACGGATAATCTCGCTAAACTATGCAAGCTGAGGTCATTTCATACGTATAATCTCTCTGTCACAGGCTCTCTATATTATACCTGAGATATAGATGAGAACTTCAAATCCGTTCGGTATAATATTCGACTTTCAATTTACGATCTCTAAATAATACTCGGAACTGATTTTCGAAGTTATACCACGGCCATGGATTTACTAGATCGTAAACACGTGAGGATGCCTATGCCATGTACACAAGACTGACAGATCCTATCTTGATACGCACTGGATATCATGAGCATCAATCCACATCCAACGAACAGGCGGAGGTCTGATCATCAATAGATCGGTGACGTGACTGCCATCAAAGTGTGGAGGATAACTCATATATCCCACTGTGGTATCTCAAGTCGAATGACCACTATACTTGCTCAACTCGAGAAGATTCCTATTGACGATGGTGTACCATCTATTAGGAAATCTTCAATGAGTCGTTCAGTGTTTATCAAATAAACACCTACATGTCTATACGAGTCTCCTAAGACTCATGGTTCACTGGGATAAACCATCAGACCAAGTCACGATATACGACATGTACTGGTCTCAGCGGATTTTACTAACTGACCCGTGTAAGTAAATCTTGACCAAGAACATATTTAAGGATATACATCTTATAATGGGCTTCCCAATGTCAATTAAAACCTACGTTGTAACTACGCACTACATTATAAATCCTAGCGTCTTTGTCTAATATACACGTATCACTAAACCATATTTAGTTTCGATCTAATCATAATCAGAAATCTAATCGTAATTAGATCGAATAAGTGTATAAAAGACAATGGTGTTACAATTAAATTAGTAATATTATGGAAAATTGAATTACTCGTATTTATGAATCGGACATAAATACAATCTGGATTGGCACTCCGAGCACCAACCCTAACATCTTGAGTGTGGGCTCTTAAATCTCACAATTTAATTCTCTAAAATTCTTAGAAAAGTCAATTTATTATACTTTTTCTTACATTTTCTTTTCTCTACATAAAATAAACGTAGGAGGAGGATAGGTTTTTGTTTTGCTTATCTTATTTAATAAAAGATAACTCTTTTCATTTTATGTTTAGGGTTGGAGTTATTTTAGATGCAATCAAATTGAACAAAACAACTCTTAACCCAAATTAAACACCAATTGGGCGTGAACTAGCCCTCTTTTTCTCTTTAATTAATTAAAGACTATTGTAAAAAATTAGGTATTTATTTTGGAATCCAATTATAAAAATTATTTAATCAATGATTAAATAAACTAATTAAATTAATTAAATTCTTTAAATTAAATATCCGATGATCCCATAACTGAATGCATTCAAATTTTATATTAAATTATTTAATATATATTTTCTCGATTGTGAATTAAATTGATTATTAATCACCTTAATAATTTTGTCATAACTTATAGTATGTTTGTGAGATCATAATTGAACTCTCCAATTATTTATAGCTCGTTATAGAGCATCAAGCTGGCACGGGGACTAAATGAACATACAGCGTTGAGCTCTAATAATGTCAAGATATTCATTTAAACTCTTAATCAAATATCCTAAATTATTAACTTCAAGTTATTCCAATAAAAACCTGAAGCTGAACTCTCATTACTACATATTTTATATCGAGCCACGTTGGCGTCCACCGATATAATCACTGCATTTATGATGTCCTCCACGAGTATCTTATAATTAAAGTTGAGTCATAATGTATGTATACCCCTCTAACTATTTTTGTACATAAGTATCTTTGTTTCTTTAATTGCAAAATTATTCATAGCTATTACGAATATTATCTTTCTATTCGCAGTAGAAATATTTGAGCCCTCTAATTTTTCAAGTATCGAACCAAATTTTAGAAAGATACATCCATATTTCTCGCAAAAGAAGTGGACTCTATGTCTATCTAAAACATCCCCAACTACACACCAAACCATCTCCCCAAAATACATAGTTATTAGTCGGGATTGTTACACTGACCTCACCTTTGTAAATCAAATGGAACATCCTGCAATGCAGGACTTCGTAGTGCACTGAAAATTCAGATCAATCCATATATTTGTAGGGGTTTTTAGGGGGTGAATCCGGTAACGCAGCAGAAGCGGTGAAAATTTGATTTTCAGATTTCAAAAATTTTTCTCGGATTAATTAAATAAACATATTTATTTAACATTCCAATAATCAAATTTGAAAATAAATTCAATAAATCATATTTAAGTAAATTTACCGAAATACCCTTACTTTGGTATTTTGTTCATTTTAGTCCGAAATTGATCTAATCAATTTTGAATGATTCTAAATCATTTCCGAGATGAACTTATGATGTTCAAAACATCAAATCACCAAAAGCACCAAAATCCCCAAAATTGACTCCAAAGCCGAGAGCACCATAAGGGGGGGTTTGTGCATTTTGTCATTTCATGCATCAAAACACATTAAGATGTAATCCAATGAACATGAAACTTTATATGCATTATATACACACACAAATACAAAACATATATGAAAAGCCCCAAATTTGGAATTGGTCATGAACCCTAATTTTTCAATTTCCACAAATTGGACAAATTAAACCAAATACATTAAATCAATTACTGCAATCATCATTCTTCCATCCAATCCAAGTCTCAACACAATGAAAAACAACTCAAGATCAAATCTAGGTCATTTAAGAGTGGGTCAATAACTCTAGATTAGCAACATGGTTTCCAAAACCTTAAAAGAAAGTTTACAACTACAATAGTCACAACCTTCCTTCACCATACATGCTCAACACTTCAATCAAACTTCCATCAACAAAAACAAAAAGAAATAAAGAAAGAAATAATCTAAGAACATCACATGTTAAAGCCTAGAACCTAAGGAACATTTTCCTCTCTAATAGCAAGTTTGAAAAACTTACTAAAATTCCAAGCTTTCTTTGATTTATCTTTCTTTTCTCAAGCTTTCCTTAGTTTCTTCAATGGAGTTTTCTTTTGTAAAGTGTATTAGGTTAAGTGTAAATTGAAATGAAAATCAATATACATGTAACAATAAGGCCTTGGCCGAATTTCATATATACAAAATATAAGACATGTAATTTCATTTTCATTTCAAGCTAATTTGGTCAACTTGCATAAATATCTTAATAAAAACTTTATTAGATATTTATTAATTCAACAAAAGCAACTAACTCATTTACTTTAAATATCCTAATGTAAGATATTTATATTTTAATTAATTTAATCATTTAACAATTAAATAATTAATTAATTAATCAAATACAAATATATTAAATATATGTATAATATTTACATTAAATATTAAAAACATATTCATTTAGGAAATAAGTCAAATGACTCATTTTGACTATTAATTAATGTGTATTTAAATTAATCAAGTATTAAATGTAAATACTCAAATCCAATTCCCAGTCTGTAAAGTTCTCAGCGCCTTTCAGTTTGTTCGCATCAAGCATACGCGCAAACTGATTTGTGGATTGTGCCGCCATCGCCAATCTATCATATAGATCACAAAAAATGGTTAGCAGAAAATAAAGCAGTTTCATATAATATCAAAAGCATAAACTAGATCATGGATTTTAATCTAATATGCCCCTCCCACTAAATCATGCAATACTATAATCCCAAAACAGAATACAAATATTTAATAATTAAATTAAATACTAATAGTGAAAAGTGGATCCCGTGAATATATTTCGGCTCACAGCAGAGGCACGGTCTCGCCTACGTATATTCATCAGGTAGAACTCATTTGTCAATCATTCACTAATGACTCCTAAGTATCCGGTCCTGGCCGTTTCTCGTTGTCGCTGCGAAGGCAGGCCCACAAGGAGACGTACCAAGGTTAAACTCGTCAAAGATAAACTCAAGTTACTTACGTAATCTGACAGCTAGGGCACGTTCAGAATTCCACTTTTACTTGAATTTACCTAGTATCTAATATACATCCGGTATAATAAATCTTTATCGGCTACATCCTCACAACAGAGGCGCGGTTCTCGGATGTAGTCACAAAGAAGTATTCATTAAACCGTATTGACAAGAGGACCATATAACATCCATCAAATACATAATTACATTCAAACCTTATTATATTAATTCGGGATTTTCCGCTAAGTGTCATACACCCTAAATCTAACCAATTTAGATCCTAATAAGCATCATAAAGTCAAGAAACATGATTAAACATTTATTCAATGAAGGCTAATCATTTTAGGTGGCTAGAATCAGACTCGCTCGGATACCATTTGTAGGGGTTTTTAGGGGGTGAATCTGGTAACGCAGCGGAAGCGGTGAAAATTCGATTTTCAGATTTCAAAAATTTTTCTCGGATTAATTAAATAAACATATTTATTTAACATTCCAATAATCAAATTATGAAAATAAATTCAATAAATCATATTTAAGTGAATTTACCGAAATACCCTTACTTTGGTTTTTGTCCATTTTAGTCCGAAATTGATCTAATCAATTTTGAATGATTCTAAATCATTTCCAAGATGAACTTATGATGTTCAAAACACCAAAAGCACCAAAATCCCCAAAATTGACTCCAAAGCCGAGAGCACCATAAGGGGGGGTTTGTGCATTTTGTCATTTCATGCATCAAAACACATCAAGATGTAATCCAATCAACATGAAACTTTATATGCATCATATACGCACACAAATACACAACATATATGAAAAATCCCAAATTTGGAATTGGTCATGAACCCTAATTTTTCAATTTCCACAAATTGGACAAATTAAACCAAATACATTAAATCAATTACTTCAATCATCATTCTTCCATCCAATCCAAGTCTCAACACAATGAAACAACTGAAGGTCAAATCTAGGTCATTTAAGAGTGGGTCAATAACTCTAGATTAGCAACATGGTTTCCAAAACCTTAAAAGAAAGTTTACAACTACAATAGTCACAACCTTCCTTCACCATACATGCTCAACACTTCAATCAAACTTCCATCAACAAAACACACAAGAAATAAAGAAAGAATAATCTAAGAACATCACATGTTGAAGCCTAGAACCTAAGGAACATTTTCCTCTCTAATAGCAAGTTTGAAAAACTTACTAAATTTCCAAGCTTTCTTTGATTTATCTTTCTTTTCTCAAGCTTTCCTTAGTTTCTTCAATGGAGTTTTCTTTTGTAAAGTGTATTAGGTTAAGTGTAAAGTGAAATGAAAATCAATATATACATGTAAAATAAGGCCTTGGCCGAATTTCACATATACAAAATATAAGACATGTAATTTCATTTTCATTTCAAGCTAATTTGGTCAACTTGCATAAATATCTTAATAAAAACTTTATTAGATATTTATTTAAGTCAACAAAAGCAACTAACATCATTTACTTTAAATATCCTAATGTAAGATATTTATATTTTAATTAATTTAATCATTTAACAATTAAATAATTAATTAATTAATCAAATACAAATATATTAAATATATGTATAATATTTACATTAATATTAAAAACATATATTCATTTAGGAAATAAGTCAAATGACTCATTTTGACTATTAATTAATGTGTATTTAAATTAACCAAGTATTAAATGTAAATACACAATAATTAAGCAAATGACTATCTAGTCCTTTTAGCACGTATCTTGCGTTTAACCTTTAAACGACTTTATAAATAATCAATATTATTTATTAATGTTGCTCTAGTGCTCTAAGAGTATGTTTCATTATTGAGACTCTCTAGATTCAGGTATATCCGTCACGAAATCTAATTTCGTGTCCATAATCTATCCACCCGTAGATTATGACGATCACGGATAATCTCGCTGAACCATACTGGTCAAGGTAATGGCAAATGTATAATTCCTCCGTCACAGGTATCCGGATAAATCCCAGAGATATAGATGTAAACGTCAAATCTCTATCGGGATTATCCAGTCGACTATTCTATTAGCAATCTCTAAAGAATGTTTAGAACTAGCTTCTAAACTTTACCACGGGCCCATGGTTTTATCTGATTGCTAATCATATGGACTACCTATGCTCTGATACACAGAACTGACGGATCCTATCTTGATACACATAGGACACCCTGAGGATCTATCTACACCCAACGAACATGCGGAGGTCTGATCTAAATAGATCGGTGACGTGACTGCCGTCTAAGTGTAGAAGATGTCTCATGTGCCCACAATGGCATCTCAAGTCTAAGAATCACAAGTGCTACTCAACCCAAGAAGATTCTTATTGACGCTGGTGTACCATCCATTAAGAATCTTCGGTGAGTCGTTCAGTGTTTATCCGCTATAAACACCTACACGTCTATACTAGTCTCCAAGACTTATGGTTCATTGAGAAACCATTGGAATCATATATTCCAGTATACGACATGTACCGGTCTCAACGGGTTTACTATACTGACCAAGTAGTGTAAACCTTGACCAGGAACTGTCTGAGAATGACAACGTCTGATACAACTCAATGTCCGTTGCGACACTTTTGCAACTGTATTATGACTAATCATTCTAGGCAATTACGTTTTACAACTGCATATAATTATCTTAATAATAAAAATAATGTTTACAGAAGTATTTAACAGAAATACGATCGGGAATTGGCGCTCTGAGCACCAACCCCAACAAAATCTTCCACTTGCTCTAGTGCCAATATCGATTGTATCTAATACCCATCGACTCCAAGTGTTTATCAAATAGCTTCGGAGGTATGGCTTCGTCAGCGGGTCTGCTACATTTCTTCACTCGGTACCTTGCACACGACAATATCCCTCGCGACACGATCTCTCGAATGATGTGGTACTTGCGTTCCAATGCTTCGACTTCTGATGCGCCCTCGGTTCCTTTGCTTGCACAATGGCTCCAATATTATCACAGTATAACGGAATCGCATTCTCGATACTTGGAGAACTCCAAATTCTGTGATAAAGTTCTTTATCCACACAACCTCTTTTGCAGCTTCAGAAGCTGCAATTATATTCTGCCTCAGTGGTGGAATCAGCTGTCGATCCCTGTTTGGAACTCTTCCAACAAATTTGCACCTCGTTAAGGGTAGAGACAAATCAAGATGTAGACTTTCTATTCATCGGATCCGATTCGAAATCGGAGTCTGTATACCCATTAACCTGCAGCCCGTTTCCTCCATAAATTATTATAACTATCCTTAGTTCCTTTAAAGATACTTTAGGATATGTTTAATGTGTTGGACAAAATGACCCATAGCGTCACTATTTGCACAGATCATTGTGTTGTTGTAGCAAATTAACTATGTGACAAGGAAATTGCACTCTCATCATTTGTGATTAGATCACATAGATATATAAATGAAGAGAGGTCCCTATGATTAGTTCCTGGATTGAGATGATATGAGACAGTATCAGTCCACAAAGGATTAATCATTAAATATCCCTAGCCGTAGTATTATCGAGACTGGACATCGATAATGCGGAATAGGCTAGTATTGCACTTGTGTGCGTTGTGAGGGCACAACGACATAGTTCTCATATATATAAGTGTTGGATACTTATGCAAGTGCGATAGGAGGTCGTGTTTCACCGATGGTACGGGAAACAGCTTCGCTCTGGATAGACCCCTCGGAATCCCATTGGTATTATGAATATGTGTCTATGGGAGGCCGAAATCAAGGTAGGTGTGTATAGTCTTAACCTGAGACTTACATCGCTAATGCTTACGACAATCGATATACTTTAGTTGAGGTCGTCTAGGACTGTAACCGGTTCTGTGTACGCCAATGCCGGGGGTATATTGAGAATCGTAGTGTATTGGATGTGATGTCAAGACGGAAGTATCACTCCAGTCATAGTGGAGATGATGTCACGCAGGATACGGTATTAGTGCTCTTAAGAGATGCGCATCCAATCGTGATATTATGACCAGGTCATGAATATCCGATTATAGAGACTAGTTACCAGACATCCGATATGTGTTTCGGACGGGGCAGACACTTATCCAGCCCCAGCCCTAGCACGTGATTTCCTACTGGGCCGATATGCACAATACATTAGTATACTACGCTTGATACAGATCTTAATATTCTTAAATGGATATGTCCGGAGAATTGGGTAGACTTGGTGCTTTGCTAGGAGTCGACCTTGTCTCGTAAATCGTAGTAGAACGTAGTACGTAGTTGGTACGTACGTGATTCGGATACTCCGACGACCGTATTTACTGCCAGATTATCCGGGGATCTCATGGGTCGCTTCCCGATAATCCACCGATGACGCACAACTCGCACTCTTGAATAATCTGGGATTATAATAGAAGAGAGAGAAAATTAATCTAGGATTAATAACGGAGATATTTTATCCGGGATAAAATGTCGTCTAAGAGAGAGAACGATTAATTTGGAATAATCGATAAATTAATATATTCGATATATTAAATGAAATTAGATTTCGACGCGGAATTAAAATTAGATTTTAATTCGGGCAAACGAGTTAATTTAGAATTAATTCGTTAGCGACGTAAATAATAATTTCGCCAGGCGCAATTATTTATTTAAATTCGATTGAATTAACGTCGCGACGTAAGCTCGGTATTTCGGAAATATCGAACCCGAACGCGTGAGTGCACGTGGGCCCACTTTCATTTGGAAACGTGTGGGGCCCACATGACACATGTCATTCTAATGCTTTGCATGTAGATTGTGTACATTGCACTCAATGTCATTGCATGGAGTTTGAGTGTTTGACACTCTAAGCCATTGCATGTTTTGTGTCATAATTTTATTATTAATTTAATAAAAATTATGGCATAAATATAAATTGATTTTTGGTAAATCATTTTAACTTAACACAAAACTTCTTCTCTCTCATTTCTCTCTTCTCTCACGCCCAAATGAAGAAAATCTCACTGGTTTGAACCAGAAATGGCGTGAACAAAGGGAAGCCAAGAGTGGTTTCTCATGGTGAGAAATCAAGTGCTAGCACACTTACAAGTCTTGCGAGGTGGTAGGGAGGTTCGACCATGAGGCGGGACTCATCCGATGGAGTTTGGAGCTTCGTTTTGAGACCCGAAATTCTGTTTTGCAAGGACAATGGACTGTTGCAGTTTGGCGTGAAGGGCAGTACGTTTTTGGCCTTGATTCGTCTTCAAATCGACATAACCGATCAATGTGAGCATTCCGCTACCTCCGTTGATGTATTCATGCATTATTTCATGTCTTGATTTGATCTTGGGACCTTAGAAAAAAACCAACAATGGCATCATGAGCTAATGTTGCAAGCATGAAAATTGTAGGGTTTAAATTTTGGGTAAATGTGATTTGAGCATGATTTGAATAAATTGCTTGTTTGAGTATGCTTATAACATGTTTAAATTCATTTTGGTTGGACTAATTTGATGAAAAATGATTTGGAATTATTTTCCCCAAAATTAATGCCTTGGCCGAATGGTTTGTGATATTTTGGATTCTTGGAATTTTTTGATTTTGATTCGTTTGATGAGTTAGAATCATTTAGGTTGATGTTAATTTGAATCGAATTGGATTGGATTTCGAATTGGACAAAAAACCCCAAATTCCTTACCTTGGGAATGTGTCATTGCCCTAATGTCTTGGTAATTTTGATTTTGTGACATTGGATGTGTATGAAATCAAATCGGATGTTGATTTGATGTCGATTGTAGGTTCGATTGGATCGAAACCGAATCGGACCAAAATCACCTTCCTTGGCCGAGAGCCTGAAGCATGTTGTAATGGGTTTGATTTTTCATTATTGTGTGTTGACATGTAATAATGAATTAAGTATGATTAATTGGACTATTTAGTGTTTTGGAAATGTTGATTTAGTTGATTAATCATATAATGCACTTTTGGTAATTAAATGTGAAAATTGGATTTTTGGATTTAATTATTGGGCCTAATTTTGGAAATTAGAATTTAAAGTTGTAATTGGGCCTATTGGGCTTGATTTATCAAGTTTGGTTTAGGCCAAGTGGATTGGATCCAATTGGGCCCAAAACCTTAACCATAAAGCCCAATTGCGACTAATGAACCTTTAATGTTCAATTGGGCTAATGGGCCAAGATTGATTTATGGGCTTATGGGGTAAATCCCGGATTGGACTTTGGTTATCGGTTTGACCCGAGTTGACCAAAAGTCCACGCCTTAAGAAATCAATCAAAAGCCCATTGGACTTTAATTGAATTGACGTTGGACGTTAATCGGTCTTTGAGACGCGTTACGATTAGATTTGGAATTTAAATCGTAAAAGGTTTATTAAATAAAAGTGTAATATTTAATTTGGAATTGAATAGTGAATTAGTATTAAATACATGTTAAATTAGATTTAATGATGTAGTTTAATTTAATTCATGAATTCGTACTTTAAGTACTTATTCGCAAAAACGAGTTTGACTCGAACAAAATCAAATCGTTGTTTGAACATTGGATGATCACTTATTATCAGATTAATTAATTTGATTAGATTGATTGATAGCATGCTTATGTGTGTGAATACGTGGTTGTGTTGAATGAATAATGTATATCGGATGGATATTAGTCGGGTGGGCAATTTTAGAAATTGTTGTAATAAATTCGATTTATTAAATTGGACCTGCGTGTCCAGCCTTATCACCTTCTTTCTCTTTGTATTCTCTTCTCACCTATTCCCCTCTATGTATATGAGGTTTCTTTAGAAGTGTAGTGTAACGGGTAGTAGAAGTAATACTAGTGCTAGCTTGAGTGAGAAAGGGAGAGATTTGATCTAGGATCAATGTGTTAAGTATCCATCCGCATATCATTATTATTTATTTTCATACTCGCTTTATTATGTATTTAGAATGCATGTTTAAGGGTGTATGATGATGAGACCTTAACAAAGATAATTAAATTGGTAGCCAATTTGCACGCGAAAAAACCCTCGTTAAATATCAAGCGTTTATTTTCCTTCCATTGAGTGATTCTTACTCAAGATCCGAGATTGGCAGGGGTTGTTGGCCAAAGTCAAGCCCTTGTCCTTCAAGATGTGTTTTAATCACGAGGCTTTGTTCCATATCGGTGTCGTGTCCAAGTTGTGGTTTGTTGGCCAAAGTCAAGACCACTTCTTGTCCATTGACATTGATTACGAAGCTTCCATGTCAATGGGTCCGCGCTTGACTGGGATCACTAGGTTTGTTGTGCCAAAGCCAAGGCCTAGTTGATTCAGAGGAAAAAGGTTAGGGATTATTGGATATATAGGCATATATAAGATATATGTTTAGGACTTGGATGTCCACCTACTGGATCTAGGAGTTGGATTAGATCCAATTGATCTTAGAGATCTACCTAGTTAATTATCATACAATTTGTTGGCCAAAGTCAAGATTGTGTGATATTTAACGGGATCCTAGCCCACTAGGAAACACGGTTTCCCGAGTACTCGACAGAGGGTTAGAGGCTCGACGAAAAATAGTGGGAGGCAAATATTGAATTTGCAACATTCGTTCGAATACTCGCTAAACACGCTCATTCTATATTTTACTCGTCATATTAATCAAAAGTATTAGTTGGACTAATATTTTATGTTGTTTTAAATATATATATAGTTGGACTATATACAAACTCATTCAATATATAGTTGATTTTATAATTGGATTATAGTAATCAATATAATTGAATTAAAATGATAGTTGATTTTATAATTAGATTATAGTAATCAATATTAAAATTATAGTTGATTAAATAATTGGATTATTGTAATCATTATAATAAATAGTACCTTATTAAATTGATTAAATAGTTGGACTATTGAAATCAAGAAAGAATTGAAAAGTTGAATATTTAAAATATATAATCATTGGATTAAATGCTTTAAATGATTTAATTTTCATATTGGGAATAAATAATAGGTTAATTTATTTGATAAAATAACTTATTATGACTAAGCCCATAATTAAGCAAATAGTAGAGCATAAAATCTTTGGAAGATTTATGTGATGATGACTTTAGTGCTTAATTAATATACTTACAATAAATCTATCTTTAGATTTAAAAGTTTTAAAATTGCAATTAATTGACCATTCTAGTGGGAGAAAAGTCAAAGTTTGCAATTGGGCATGTAGCACAAGGTGCACATCATTTCGATATTCTAAAACCAAGGCTTGGCCAAAGGTTTGTGAAATATTGAAAAGGAATTGACATATCCCAAAGTGACTACCATTTGGATATGGAAGACACGAAGGAATTAAAGATAGGGCGAGGCTCTAACTTTAAAAATATTTGTCAAAGTTATGTTTACTACTAGTATTAAAATTGGATTTTAAATACTTAGTGTGGTAATAATACATATATGTATTGACGTTCAGAATCCGCTGTGAGCTGGATACTGGCTTCAAGCCGAGATTTCTCTGCGAATTGGAAACGGGACGAAAGTCGCTGTTTCGACCGTAGATACCTAAGTTTAGGAACTACCCTTTGGGTATGTACTTAAATTAGGAAATGTTATAATGTAACTAGTTTGACTAGAGACATTATCTCTATATCAGTGTTTAATCCGATGCGGATAAAACCTTTATATTCTAGAACACTAAAGTGTTTCATTATATAAAGATGATACTGAGATAAATACATTAGATGTAAATAACATAATTTATATTTTGAATATAAATAAAATCTCAAACATATAAATGACAAATAAATAGCTCAAATTGATTTGATCAATAGAGACTTATTTGTGGCATTGTTGTCTAGGACACAATTAAACAAGACTCGTATATCCACACTTTTGAGAGTGGGTACTAGGACTGATTTGACTATTCAAATAAGGTCTACGAATCTAGTTTATTAGGTTAAAAACCTAAAATACTATTTACTTGGTAATAGTAAAAGGCCACCGATCTGTTAGCCCTATTCATGGTGAAGTAAGTGGGCCCATATCTAGCTAGGCTAGATGTGAACATGAATATTTCGTGACCTTAACGGATGTGTAGCATCACGTTGTGGTTATGTGTTTCTTTTGAAGAACACAGATCGGAAACTTTTGAAGTTTCGACACGAAGAAAACAAACAGATCGGCTATAATGTTTATTCCGCCACGGTAAGACCGAAATGGAAAAATACTTAAGCAGTAAGTTTCATATATAAATGAAAGAGTACGGTGTTCTTTCATGTGAGGACTCCTCCCGAGACACGTCGGTTAGACGGTGTGTCTGAACTAAAACCGAATTTTGTTGGACATGATAAGGTTTATCACGAGTCGCTCTGAGCTACTATTTCCTTCTACAGGATATGTATTAACAGTGCAAAACTTATTTAGAATAAGGTTCCATATAAATCTGTTTGACAGATATCATATAGGATATGAACAGGAAGAAACGAGGTTTCTCATTCCTGATAATTTGGGTATGCCAGGCATAACGTTTGGATGATACCAAACTAAGAACCCAATTGGAATTAGTGCCAATATAGGTTATCCTAAGGGAAACCATAAGTATAGTACTTATAAATCCCACATGAGAACAATGTGATTGTTGCTCACCATGCGGTTTTCCTGAGAGGAATACCGATATGCAGTGGTCAGTGGGAGGATAGTGATACTCAATGAAAATCGGAGTAATACTATTCATAGCACGAAGTCCTTAATGGAACAAACAATTCATCTATGATGAATCTGTACCATTAATCTTCAAAACACAGAAATCGGGTAGATCGGATAGAGTCAGAAAACAACCTAGGGTATGGGTTTCTGATCTAACCTCATTAGATGTCAATCTTATGGAGGTGTACCATCCGACTACGTTTATGAGGAAGTGATACGAGGTATCGACTCCCTGTTATGGCAAAGTGCCATGAGTCCGAAATGGATTCCATGTATAACGACTATTATGGATACTAGTTGTTGTACCACAAGGCGTTGTGCCTATGGTACATTATACGTCTTCAAGGAAGACATACATGGATGACAACATACCAACTTACAAAGCTAGGCTTTTGACGGAAAGGTATCGTTATCAACATTGTGTTAATAACGGTTCAACCTTTTACCTGTTGCCATGGTAAAGTCCATTTTGAAGATGCTTGTTGATAACTGTATATTTCATTTATGAAATATGTCAGTTACAAATCAAAATCGCTTTCCTGAAAAGGAAACCTTTTGGAGGATGTTTTACAACATCCTGACGATTTTGTATAACCGACAAACAAGGTTTGCGGGTTATTCGATCCATGTTTGGATCAAAGCAAGCATAAGGTTCTTGGAACTGACGTTTTGAAATAATCATAATGGTTTATGATTTAACTCAAAACGAAATAATTCTTGTGTATATAAGGAGGTTAGTGGGGGAGAGCGCACTGACAGTGAAATTCCCATAAAGCAATTGGTGAAAGCTTGGCTTTCATAGATATTCTTTCAATAGAAATTCTCCGTAGAATTCTGGGGAGTAAACAACCTTTATTCAGGGAATAAAGATCTACTGGGATAGATTTGGAGTTGTTAACACTCTCTGGGAAATTGTACATTTAAAATGTACTTGTATTGGTGTCTCATACGCTTCGAGCATATGGAGTCACAATCAGGTCAATCCAAGTGATAGTCACTGGATTGAATTTAAGGACATCTGTTAGTATCTAGAGAACTAAAGATGTTGTCTTAAACTATGGAGAAGGAGAACTTGAAGTGACTGGGATCACTACTGCAAGTTTCCAAACGATTAAATACTACGGTACTATAAAGTTTGAATACAGGGACACTGAGCTGGAAATCTTCCTAGCAAGATAACTGTTGCCGAAATAAACAACAAATGTGGATTATTGCTGCAGCTGAGCAGCGCAGCAATAGAAGCCATTTGGATCGATAATAAATCTAATTAGATTAGATATAATTCTGTTAGCAGCTGAGCTAGGCGTCAGAACAAGGCTAAAGAATTAAAGGTCTCATCAACGATCCAGATATATACTTCTATATCATCTGATTCGTTCGGATCATACATCGTGGCGATGTGATGATCGTGTAAATCGCGTCAGACGATAATTAAGCAAATCCGCTGACGAAAACCTTTCCTCAGCAATTTGAGTGAATTGTACATAGTTCGGGTGTTAGACACTCGAGTGACTGGCTATGTGCCAAGTGGGAGATTGTTGGACAAAATGACCCATAGCGTCACTATTTGCACAGATCATTGTGTTGTTGTAGCAAATTAACTATGTGACAAGGAAATTGCACTCTCATCATTTGTGATTAGATCACCATAGATATATAAATGAAGAGAGGTCCCTATGATTAGTTCCTGGATTGAGATGATATGAGACAGTATCAGTCCACAAGGATTAATCATTAAATATCCCTAGCCGTAGTATTATCGAGACTGGACATCGATAATGCGGAATAGGCTAGTATTGCACTTGTGTGCGTTGTGAGGGCACAACGGCATAGTTCTCATATATATAAGTGTTGGATACTTATGCAAGTGCGATAGGAGGTCGTGTTTCACCGATGGTACGGGAAACAGCTTCGCTCTGGATAGACCCCTCGGAATCCCATTGGTATTATGAATATGTGTCTATGGGAGGCCGAAATCAAGGTAGGTGTGTATAGTCTTAACCTGAGACTTACATCGCTAATGCTTACGACAATCAATATACTTTAGTTGAGGTCGTCTAGGACTGTAACTGGTTCTGTGTACGCCAATGCCGGGTATATTGAGAATCGTAGTGTATTGGATGTGATGTCAAGACGGAAGTATCACTCCAGTCATAGTGGAGATGATGTCACGCAGGATACGGTATTAGTGCTCTTAAGAGATGCGCATCCAATCGTGATATTATGACCAGGTCATGAATATCCGATTATAGAGATAGTTACCAGACATCCGATATGTGTTTCGGACGGGGCAGACACTTATCCAGCCCCAGCCCTAGCACGTGATATCCGATACTGGGCCGATATGCACAATACATTAGTATACTACGCTTGATACAGATCTTAATATTCTTAAATGGATATGTCCGGAGAATTGGGTAGACTTGGTGCTTTGCTAGGAGTCGACCTTGTCTCGTAAATCGGTAGTAGAACGTAGTACTTGGTACGTACGTGATTCGGATACTCCGACGACCGTATTTACTGCCAGATTATCCGGGGATCTCATGGGTCGCTTCCCGATAATCCACCGATGACGCACAACTCGCACTCTTGAATAATCTGGGATTATAATAGAAGAGAGAGAAAATTAATCTAGGATTAATAACGGAGATATTTTATCCGGGATAAAATGTCGTCTAAAGAGAGAGAGAACGATTACTTTGGAATTGATCGATAAATTAATATATTCGATATATTAAATGAAATTAGATTTCGACGCGGAATTAAAATTAGATTTTAATTCGGGCAAACGAGTTAATTTAGAATTAATTCGTTAGCGACGTAAATAATAATTTCGCCAGGCGCAATTATTTATTTAAATTCGATTGAATTAACGTCGCGACGTAAGCTCGGTATTTCGGAAATATCGAACCCGAACGCGTGAGTGCACGTGGGCCCACTTTCATTTGGAAACGTGTGGGGCCCACATGACACATGTCATTCTAATGCTTTGCATGTAGATTGTGTACATTGCACTCAATGTCATTGCATGGAGTTTGAGTGTTTGACACTCTAAGCCATTGCATGTTTTGTGTCATAATTTTATTATTAATTTAATAAAAATTATGGCATAAATATAAATTGATTTTTGGTAAATCATTTTAACTTAACACAAAACTTCTTCTCTCTCATTTCTCTCTTCTCTCACGCCCAAATGAAGAATCTTCACTGGTTTGGAACCAGAAATGGCGTGAACAAGGGAAGCCAAGAGTGGTTTCTCATGGTGAGAAATCAAGTGCTAGCACACTTACAAGTCTTGCGAAGGTGGTAGGGAGGTTCGACCATGAGGCGGGACTCATCCGATGGATTGGAGCTTCGTTTTGAGACCCGAAATTCTGTTTTGCAAGGACAGGGACTGTTGCAGTTTGGCGTGAAGGGCAGTACGTTTTTGGCCTTGTGATTCGTCTTCAAATCGACCATAACGATCAATGTGAGCATTCCGCTACCTCCGTTGATGTATTCATGCATTCTTTTCATGTCTTGATTTGATATTGGGACCTTAGATTTTTACCAACATAATGGCCATCCAATGGTCATTACTGGATTGGACTGATATCTGCTAGTTACGCTAATAGCGAAACTGATATCAGGCCTCGTACATAACATGGCATACATTATGCTACCCAAACACGAAGCATAAGGTTGGTTAGACATTCTAACCTTCTCATCTTCTGTTTGTGGACACATCTTCTTAGAAAGATGTATCCCATGTATGAACAGTATGTTTGCTGTCTTACAGTTACCAAAACTATACCGTTCCAAGATCTTATCTATGTACGTTGATTGGGATAACCTAATCAGCCTCCTTTGTCTATCTCTATAGAGTTTTATCCCTAAAATATAGGAAGCTTCTCCCAGGTCCTTCATGGAGAAATTCTTACAGAGGTACGCTTTGACGCTTTGCAACATACCTAAATCATTTCCAATTATTAGGATGTCATCAACATATAGGACTAAAAATACGACCATGCTCCCACTGGCCTTCTGATACACACAGGATTCTTCCGAATTCTTGAGAAAAAACCAGATGATCTAATAATCTCATCGAATCGAAGATTCCAACTTCGTGAAGCTTGCTTAAGTCCATAATGGACTTCTTAAGCTTACATACCATACCCGAGGTTTCGCTGGATGCGGAAACCTTCCGGCTATTCCATATAGATTTCTTCATCAAGAAATCCATTTAGAAAAGCTGTTTTGACATCCATTTGCCAAATCTCGTAGTCATGATACGTAGCTATAGAAAGCAAAATCCGGATAGACTTAAGCATTTCTACCGGCGAAAAAGTTTCATCGTAGTCGATGCCAGGTCGCTGCGTGTAACCTTTTCTACCAGTCGGGCCTTGTAAGTTTCAACCTTACCGTCAGGCCCGCGCTTCCTTTTGTAAACCCATTTACAACTGATAGGAACAATTCCTTCGGGAAGCGGAATCAAGTCCCAAACTTGATTTTCATGCATTGAGTCTATCTCGAATTCATGGCACTTTGCCATTCACGGAGTCGATGTCCAACATCGATTCTCTATAGGTGAAAGGATCTGTCTCTTCAACTAAGAGAACATCCAGACTCTTTTCTTGTATCAAATACAAGCGTTCAGGAGGTCTAGATACCCTTTCCGACCTACGGAGTGTGTTTGTTGAAGGTCCTTCATCTACTTGAACTTCAGGTTCCTCCGTTGGTTCGTTGTTTTCAGGTTGGACTTCATCAAGCTCAACCTGTCTATGATTACCTCTTCTGACAAAATTCTACTTCTAGAAATTTTGCGAAGCGAGCTACGAACACATTTTGATGCTGGTATTATAGAACATATATCCCCTCGTATTCGAAGGATATCCAACAAACCTAAACTTTTTCCTCGAGGTGTGAAAGCTTATCTTGCTGAGTTACCCTAACATAGGCAGGACAACCCCAAACCTTAATATAATTAAGATTTGGTCTCCTACCGAACCATATCTGATACGGTGTCGTAGGAACAGCCTTTGAAGGAATCTTATTCAAAGATGTGCGGCTGTTAAGAGAGAGTAACCCCATAAGTAATAGGGGCAATCTGTGAAACTCAACATCGATCGGACCATATCCAATAAAGTCTGATTTCTCCTTTCATATACACCATTGTGCTTGGGGTACCTGGAGGAGTATATTGAGCGAGAATCCCATTCTCTTCATATAATCCATGAACTCACCACTCATATATTCACCACCTCGATCTGATCGAAGGCATTTTAATAATTTACCAGTTTGTTTTCTACTTCGTTTCGGAACTCTTTGAACTTTTCAAAGGTTTCCGATTTATGTCACATCAAATACACATAACCGTCGTGACAACTCATCGGTAAAGGTAACGAAGTATGAATAACCACTGTGAGCAGTTTGACTTAGTGGACCACATACATCAGAATGTACGAGTTCCAGTAAGTTAATGGCGCGGTGTCCAACACCAGAAAATGAGGCTTTGGTCATCTTACCCTGAATACAGGATTCACAAGTTGGATAGGGTTCAATGGTAAGATCTGATATCAAACCATTCCTAACCAATTGGGTAAGGCGTTTAACGCCAATGTGACCCAGTCTCATATGCCAAAGTTCAGTATTATTAATTACAGGTAAACTACGTTTATTAACTCCGTATTTAATATATCTTTT